>PVIC010045985.1:0-14412 GCA_004025085.1 Thryonomys swinderianus
TGTGATCTATTGATTTCACTTATTAGTATATCCTCCAGATGTCTCCATTTGTACCTAAATGGATCGATCTTGTCATTCTTTATGGCAGAGTAATACTCCATTTTGTAAAAAAACCACATCTTCTTTATCATATTTCTAATAGAAAGCTATATGGACATACGTAAGTAGATTTAACTAATGATTTTAAATTCTATTAGTGCTACATATACATTGAATAACTTCAAACACTCATACTTTTCCACACAAAATGAAGTGTTTTTCTATTCAAATATTTTTATATTTATGAATTTCTACTGTTTTATAAGAATTGATTAAGAATATTTTTTGAAGAAATCTTTGAAATTGAATACTAAACTTTACAACAGTGAAAAGTTGAAACACCAACTCCTTGTAATAATATCATATACAAAGTTGTCAAAAAAATGTAAAATATTTGGTATTTTACCCCTTGAAACAAAATAATTAGGCTACTTTATATTTCTAACCTAGATATAATTTCTACAGAGGTAATTTTAACGTGATATGATTCAGTCTTAATATTAAAATTGTATTTGCTGTGAAATAATAAAATTACACGTACATCTGGTGTTATCAAAACAAATATCTGTGATAATTTTCTTATATCTACCCTTTTCAGAATTCAAGTTTATAAATATAATTATTCTTCAAATAACTCTCAGGATACAAATCACTCACTGTAATGAGGGAGATGCGTGAGGTAGATTGTCAGCTTGAGTAATTTTGGAGCCATCTACAGCATATTACTCAAGTGCGTTTCTGGGGGAGCCCCGGGAGCCTCGTGGTGTGTGACTCTCGGGGTGTGTTTCTGGTCCCTTGCCCCTAATTCTCTGGTGCAATTCTCTCGCTCTGCTTTCCGGTCACTGTAAACTAAGCGGTTTTGATCCCTTCTTCCATGATGTTCCTGAGGTTGGTGGATCATGAACTGAAACCCCTGAGACTGAAAGTATAGTAAACCGCTCCCTCTTTATGTGTGGGTGTTGGCTGTTTGGTCCAAGCAACAAAAAGCTGCCTAATATAATGAGCGAGTATCTTCCAGCATTAGACATTAATATACCCAGTCCCATGTAACTCTCAAAATGGTGAGTTTGATTTAAAATTAACAGTTGCTCATCCAATTGATAGCGATGAATCTGTATCAGGTGGAATGAATTCTGATGAGCTCGTCTTTCCTTCCCTTCCCTGTTAGAGTTCTCTAGTCTTCTTTCATCTGATCTTGGGCTGTTAGCCGGAGAGGAAGCTTGGAGAGTGAGGTATGTTTAGGAAGTTGGAGATCACTTACTTGCTTGTGATTGGTACAGTGCAAGACAGATGTTTGCTCGCTTTGAGAATTATCTGTATTACAGCTGATTCCTCTCTGGTTTGAAGTTGATAGCTCTGAGGACTGCATCTCATCAGGAATTTCTCAACTGCCATTCTCATAAATTAGTTAAATGTATTCAATGGAGATCTGGTGTTGGCATCTGGCAGGTACTGAGAGAAAATAGTTATATTTTCAGTAGCTCTGTCAATAGTTGGATAATCAGTGTTATTATTAAAAATTAAATTATTATTGAAGTGCTTACATAAAGCCATTACAAACTGCTTATTTTAATATTTTTTTACTATATCACACTTCTTAGGACATACAAAGCCATCGTATAATGGAAACATGTAGCTGTATGTGTTAGTGCATGTCTTCACAAATCTGGCAGTTTTCAAACAAAATAATGGGTTTTTACTAATAGTATAAACACATAAAGGAAAAAATTAATTTCTTTACCTAGATGTAAGATAATGGATAAATCATTAAATGCAGATTATAGGTTTTTTTTGTTTATTTGTTTGTTTGTTTGAGATAGGGTCTTGCTTTGTAGTTCAGGCTGGCCCTGAGCTCACTATGTAGCCCAGGCAAGTCTCAAACTCACAACAATTCTCCTGTCTCTGCCTCCTGAGTGCTGGGATTACAGGCATGAGCCACCACGCTCGGCAATGTATAGTTATTTTGAGGCTGGAGCTATTATTTATGAAAGGATCAATATTTAAGGAAATGATTCAGATACATAGATAGTAATATAAGATGTAGCACATAAGACATTTGTATTATTGTAGAACTGAAGTTCTAGTGCATATCTCCCTTGTTTCTGTTTTATGTCACTTAGGAATGTAAGTGAAAATAGCAAGCAACTTCTATGTTTGAAGTAAACTAAGTCATACATTATCACCATGGTTTGGCTACTGATAGTGAAACTCAATAGAAGTATTTTTTGAGAATTGCTCAACTATATGGGAATATATATATATATATATATATATATATATATAGAGAGAGAGAGAGAGAGAGAGAGAGAGAGAGAGAGAGAGAGTTTATTTTAAAAATTGGCATTATGCACCTTTTATACCATTAACGTTTAAAATAAACCTATGCCCAAATACTACCCTACACTATGTACTATCTACACTGACCTTCTTTGTACCTTGTTGAACAATGTTCATAATCATATGGTTTTTAACATGGCATCTGATTTTATTTTAAAGGAAAATAATAAAATGCAAACTTTCTCCTCAAAATCTATTAATCTCATCTGTGTAAAGACACTTTGACAGTAAACCATGGTAATTCATGTAAAATTCTTATCTTCAAAGGCTGTTAGAGGACAATTTTATAGATTATAACAACTCCTTTGTATCCAAATCCAGGCTAGTGACTAGAAATTATAACGTAAAAACGTTGAACAACACATCTGAGTTGGAATGGCCTCTTGGGCTTTTTGGCCTGTCTCCCTGAGAGGAGGGGAACCAATTTAATCAAACAGTGTGAAGAGAGTGACCCAGGAAAAGCGCATCAATCCCAGTAGGTCTGGCATGACTTGAAAGACAAAATCTATCACAACGAATTAAAAGGCCAGTACGAAAAAGAAACAGACAGACTTGATTTACATGTGTGCTCTATTAGAGCAAGGATAAAGATTACAGAAGCCATCTACTGGACTCACAGTCCAGCTGTGCAAGAAGGGCATCAGGCAAGCACAATCCCAAGTGACACAGCATTAGACATTTTATGCCTACCAGCCAGCACTAATTTAAACGTTTAGAATTTAGGATAATTTCCAAAGCAGTCAATATAAAGAAAACTTACGTGCTGTGCTATAAAGGTTTTGAAAAGTTTGGATTTTCTGGGTAATTTTTAATTTGCATTAAATAATTCTTGCAAAATAACTCAGTATAGTGCACGTAGAACAGAAAGGACTTACGTATTTATGTGCCCACAAATTTATAACTTTAGATTTAATTTAAATCTGTGTAATATTAGGAATGGTTCACCAATCAGAAGAAAAACATCTTGCTTTAGATAATCATCATAAGCAAAATGTTCAGAAAATAGTGTACATAAACGCTTAGCATTTCCAATAAGGTCTTTTGTAAATTCTAGCCAAAGTTAAGAATGTCTCTATTCTTATTCGACTTTTCTTCTTAAATCTGGTCTCATTATCTTTTGTTTGCTGTAAATAATGTTTACATTCCTTTTGTGGAGTTAATACATGTACATAAAATATCTTAATTCTTTTTTTTAATCCCTTTTCCACTTTCTTCTCTTCCATCTCTCAACATCTCTGCTTCCCATTTGTCAAAGCTCTATCTCCCTACTTCCTAACATCCATCTTTTCTTTGCTCTTATAAATTTGCTCTCATGAAAGAGAAACTATACAATAGTTAAGCAGTGTGTCTGATTCATTTTACTTAATATTATGGCCTCATGTATACATTTTTCTATAAAATGACTCTCATTTATCTTTGTGTATGGGAGAATATCATTCTATTGTATGTATATGCTAGATTTTCTTTTACCATTATGTATTGAAAGAAATATACCCTACTTCTGAGATTTGACCATTATGAACTTTGTTGCTATAAACATTGGGAAGCATGTGTTGCTGTGACATGTCATCTTTAACTCCTTCAAAAAAAAAATATCTAGAAGGGGAAAAGTTAACTAGAATTTCTAGTTTCAGATTTTTTAGAAATTTGTATAATGGTTGTAGTAGTTTATATTCCTACCAACAATTTAGAAATTTTTCCTATATCTCTACCACCAGGACAACATTTGATATTGATTTAGTGTTGATGGGCCATTCTTTCTGGGGTTAAGACGAAATCTCATGGGGCTAGGGATTTAGCCTAAGTGGTACCACTCCTACCTCAGAAGCAAAGGGCCTGAGGTTTGAACCCCAGTACCACCTAAACAAACAAACAAATAAATAATAAAAAACAAAGATGAAATCTTGTGGATGGAACAGGGAACATAAGACAACACACTAAGCCTCAGACTCTGGAAAGCTGAGTCACTCTTGGTGCAGGTGGCTGAAGGTGCCAGCGAGTCCCCAGAATACTAGTGTTTGAGGGTGACAGTGATGTAGTCTTTGGTGCTTATTTGCTGTGCTTTCTGTTAGTTCCCATTCCCTAGATAACCACCTGTTTCCATGCTGTCCTGGTTACACACGTCCTTGAGACTAGGTGTTTCTTTTCTCTTTTTTTTTTTTTTTTTTTTGAGACAGGGTCTTGCTGTGTAGTTCAGGCTGGCTCCGAGCTCACTATGTACCCCAGGCAAGCCTCGAACTCACAGCAATCCTCCTGCCTCTGCCTCCCAAGTGATGTGATTACAGGCATTATGGTATGTGGTTACCAGGGATTGAACTCAAGACCTTGCACTTGCAAGGCAGATGCTGGAACCACTGAACTCAATCCCTGGTCCATACTAGGTGTTTCTTAAAGCATGGAGCTGTCTCCTCCAGACGGTCAACTGTGTCTGTATTTTTTCACAAATAAAGAGGCCTCACTTCCTCCTCTCTCAAGTGTGACCTGTTGCCCTCGTGACTTTGTTTCAGTGCTATAAAAATGAACTTCCAGCCAAATAAAGTTTCCATTAGCTGCTAAACTTTTAGTAGGTCTCATTGTGTCCCCAGTTTCCTCTCCTCCACAAGGAGACTCTCACAAAAATGCCACACTGTTTCAATTTGTATTATTTAATGGTCAGCAGTTCCAAACACTTCTTCATATATTTACTGGCCATTTATACTTCTTTTCTGAAGTATCTATTCAGTTCGTTAGCCCATTCTTTGATTGGGAGCCTTATCTTGAAAGGCATATTACTTTTATGAGTTTTTTCTTTATATTCTACTTATGAATCATCTGTCTCAGAGGCACCTGGGTAGATTCTCCCATTCTGCAGTTTGTCTTTTCACTCTCTTGCGTGTTTCTTTTTCTGCGCTGGAGCTTTCCAACTTGAAAAGGACCCACTTGTTGATTCTGTGTATTATTTCCATTGCAGCTGAGTTTCTGTTCAGAAAAGGCCTTGCCTTGGCCTATTACTTCAACAGTTTTACTTATTTTATATTGTAGCAGGTTTAGGATAAATATTTAGTTCTTTGATCATGTGAATTTTAGTTTAGAACATGTTGAAAGATAATTGGTTTTGCATACATATGTCTTAGATTTAATCATTTTATGTGGGCTTAATCTAGCTTCTTTGTTTCTTTTACTAAGGACAGAAAAAAGGGAAAGACAATATCCTAGTTGAGCTTCTAATTGAGACAGTTGAAATTAAAAGACAATTGTTCTCTTGATAATACTGTAGGTACATAGTCTGTAATTAACTTTTCTCATTATCGCTTATAAACACCTGTCCACTTTTTCCATAATTCTTTAGGGTCTTTTATAGTTATACTAACTTAGTAAGGTATAAAGTCCTATAGAAATGACTCCAGCAAAATATCAATGGACGGTTGGGATATTGTGCTATTATTCTACCCAAAGTGTAATACTATCTTAGTATGGAAAATCTGCTGAAATATGTATTCTTGGCATTTCCTGAGTGATGATAAATTTCAATATTAGAGTATATTGACAATATATCATTTGATAATTTTTCAAAGAAAGTAGGGAGAATATCTCTTTAAAATATTTATCAATAGGTCTAAATTCTTGTCTATTCTTAACACTTTATTGTAGTAATGACCAAAAGAATTGAATATAAAATGGGTATTTGCAGACTAATTTTTGTAATGCAAAAGATTAAAAAATGCAATTTTTTAGTTCCAAATGATTTCTAGTATTTTTTTATTTCTCATTGAAATTAATGTAGCCTTAATTTGTGTAATTAAACCACAGAGTCAGAATCCATACCTTTTTCATTGAAAAAGGGTGAAGATATGATACTACTTATTTTTTCTAAGTTACTTCTGAAAGAAAGATCATTAAATTGTATAATGTAGGTGATAATCTTTTGACTTCTTTGGAAGTGGGTATTAAAGATAAATTGTTAAGGAATACTACACCAAAGTAAGGGTCAGGGGAAAACATCCTCATAATTTAAAATATTTAGATATAGTTTAAAATAAAATACTTAACAGAATTATCTCTAATGCAGATTTCCTACTTCATAGCTTTTGAATATATGAAAGATTCATATTTGAAAGTTTACTTCAAAGAACCATTAGTCCTTAATTTTTCTTATTTTTTTAAGTTTACTAGTACACGAGTACTATGTTATGATTACATTCATTGTAGGGAATTGGTATGTGTGCATAACACGTTTCATTTATTTTTCCCCTTTCCTTCCAGCCCCCCTACTGTGCCAATAAATTGGATTCAATTATGTTTGAGAATTTAGAAAGGTAATTACCATCTTTACAGGTTAGAAACCAGAATAAATGTCAAAAAAGTAAGGCAACTCTACTAAGTCAAGTTTTACTTTTAAATAGCTTGTTCACACTGTTTAACTTTTTTCTTTCCTTTTTTCAAATATATTCGAGAAATGCCATTGCTTATGTATTGTTTAATCTCTAAACATTCTTAAGGAAGAATTTACAATAAATGAAGTGATCCAGTAACCTAGAAAATAGTAAAAAGCAATAAAATCTTTTATATCTACTGCAAAACATTCATTGTATCCTCTAGACTATGTATTAAAACATAACCTGTTTCTATGTGGAAATTAACTGTTTTCTTTTTTGGATAATTGATGCAGTTTAAAAAATGATAAAGCATAGTAGTTCAATCAACTGGCTCAGTCATTTGGCTGTGTGTTAATCGGGTTCATGTGTATATTTCCTGTTAATGTGAATCTCTAAGATAACTCATAATTTGTGACTGTCAAAGCCTTGAGCAATCAGTTATAATCCAAGTAAACGCATGCACACAGAATCTTAAAGGGATACATTATTGGGAAAAAGCTTCCATTATAAATTAACACAAAAAATATTATTCAAGTGATTTTTTCCCCCTATTCTCAGGAATGAATGTTAGAAAAATTGCTAATGGGCCGGAGGGTTAGCTCAGTGGTTCTGGCACCTGCCTCGCAAGCGTAAGGACCTGAGTTCGATCCCCGGTTATAATGCTGGGCGTGGTGGCTCACGCCTGTAATCCCAGCACTCAGGAGGCAGAGACGGGAGGATTGCTGAGTTCGCGGCAGCTTGCCTGGGCACCATAGTGAGCTCAGGGCCAGCCTGAACTACAAAGCAAGACCCTGTCTCCAAAAAGCAAAAAAAAAAAAAAAAAAAAAAAAATTGCTAATATCCATTGCCATTTTTGGGTGTAACAATGATTCAAAACAGTTATTGATAAAACTATAAAAAATAAGCTTATTTTCTAAACTGGAATTAGAATCATGGTACCATGAGAAGATAATACTCTTATTTTTTTTGTTGTTTTTTTTTGTTTTTTTTTTTTGTTTTTTGAGACAGGGCCTCGCTTTGCAGTTCAGGCTGGCCCTGAGCTCACTATGTAGCCCAGGCAAGCCTTGAACTCAGCAATCCTCCTGTCTCTGCCTCCCAAGTGCTGGGATTACAGACATAAGCCACCACGCCCAGTGATAATACTCTCATTTTAAACCTCACTCGAGGTACTATCTATTAAACTGAAATTAAATGTCTATGCATAGAAATAATAAATATTTTATTAATCACTAAAAGATTGACAAAATGAACAAAAATTTCCTATTTTTCCTCTTTAGAAACTTCAGTTCCCCAAGGTCATATTTCTAAAACGAATCCAAAAGAGAGCAGTGAGAAAAAGATCCACTGTGGATTTGAATGTTATTTTTCAATACTTGAGATAATTAGCATGACTTAGTAGCAGTCAAAAGTTGTTTAGAATTTACTGTTTCTTTTTAATTAGTATAGTCTATTCCTTATGATATTTGTAAGATAATTCTAATATTCATCTTACTTTTCACAGCTCATACCTATTCTTTATTGAATGAGGTTACTATGTTTGAAATCATTGTCACATACATATATTATCTGTGGAGTATTTTTAGATAAAACTATATTTAGAATGTTTTGTTAAAATTTATAATATTTTAATAATTTATGTTTATATAGAATTTATGTGAGATTTTTATCTGAGTGGGCAGTAGGAAGACACACACCTAAAAAGTATACAAAGGAAGAGAAGAAAAGCACTGGGTTCCACTGAGCCACCAAAAGACTAGAAATGGGAAGGATTGTATATACTGGATAGAATAAGGGTAAATAAAAATACTTCAAAAATATATACATGTATATAGGAACAAGTGTCACATTGCTCATATTTATAGGAGGGAATACCACAAAAGTAAACCTGATAAAAAGAGTCCTAAGTAGTAGAGGACAGCAAATCCAAAATTAAGTGGATGAGATGAAAGACTGCAAGTGGGACAACTAGAACACTAATCTCATTTTCTCAGCATATTGATGAGAATATGGCCCTTCATTCCCAGAGCAACCATCAATGGGATATTTTTTCCATGGGAAAACTGAAGTTTTAGGAAAAAACATTTGTGATAATTACACATTACTTTCACATGTGGATTCACTTTGTTATTAAATACATTTGAGGAACTATTAAAAGTAGATCATAATTATGTGAGATCTTCCCTAGGAAGATGATGCTGATATGGAAGATGACAGTAATAGAGTTTATTGGAGCACTGAGTGCAAGTTTAACACTAGGGGGTTAAGCAGGAAGTAGGGATAAATAGAAGGCTATGTCCATCAAAGTGCAGTTTCCATACAGGTCCAAGTTAATTATCTTAGATCTTCAAGGTTGAACTTTACATGTACTTATTAATCATTGGGGACATGACCAGAGAAAAGAGGTGATTTTTCTTCAGGTGATATTTTTAACTGGTTCTAATACAGAACAGAGATTGAATAGGACTCTTGGCTACTAAAGGCCATTAGCTGAGACACTGAAGACTTGAGCTTTGTAGGGAAAACATGAACAACACATGACAGTATAACATAATGTACCTTTATTTCACATAGCTTTAGAAGTCTCTCCAGTAATAACTAAAGTCTTTGTTGCTCTATTCACTCTTATTTTCTTAGATTTGGCACAGTCACTGGTACCAAGACACTCTGAATAAATGTCATGCAATGAAATCTCCAATACTAAGTGAATTTCCTGTGAAACACTAATATTAATTTACATTGTCAGTGTGCCATTAAACTTATCCTTTCATAAATCTGCAATTTCATTTTGATAAATATCAGTTATAGTCTTGAGATATAGGTAGATAAAAAGACTATCATTCATTATTTAATCATTATTTTATAAATTTCACACATAAAGAGAACTGTAAAAATGTTTTACAAACTCTACCGAATTAACCAGTGTTTTGAGCCATATTGCAAACATAAAAGGAAAGATCAGTAACAGAAAAATAATATTTGATTAAAATGATAAAAAAGAGAAATTACTTATGAAAGTAGATCAAAGTAATAATGGGGCATAAAAAAATGATATCTTCTAGAACTTTGGAGGTAAATCTCAAAATTATGACAGTAAATATCTCTAACTCAATAAAATGGAAAAAATAGGCTTGTTGAAGGGCATCACTTCTGGTTAGGTCAAAGACTGATTCACCTGAGAACCCTTAAAGACAGGACTTCACTCTAGCAACTGTGCATACCGGAGCATTTATGTAAGCATAACTTAGCATAGACTACCACGCACATGTTATGGTGTTATGTAAGGATCCAATGACGTGTTTGTGTAGTGGCCTATCCAAGGAGAGAAACAAAGCCATGCTGCTCTCCTGGTCTTGTTGCTGATGTCAGCTACCTGTGCTTCTTAATCCTGAGGACCTCATCCACAAAAAGTACCCCTTCAGCCCCCGAACCTAAGGCTTGCAATGAGCTGTATGAGTCTTGAAAGGTAGTAAATTATCTAGTACTGTCTATTCTTATTGCACACCATAATGCATATGATATTTTGATGACTTCAGAAGACCAGTAAATAAGCTACCTATATAAAGCATCTTTTTTAAAAAAAGAACAGAAACCTGCCTTTAAAATGCCCACAACAGAACCTAAATGAGAAGGAAGATGGTTGAAATCCATGGCAAATCTATGGGAAAAGATAGAGTTTTTTTGTTGTTGTTGTTTTTGTTTGTTTGTTTGTTTGTTTTTGCCTTTAGATAACAGCCTTCCAATAGATCAAGGAATACTGATTATCCATTTCTTTTCTCTCTCTTTATCTGAAGGGAATATTGAAATGGATAGCTCTTCAGTAGCATGTTATAAATCAAACACAGGAAGGTAGTTTCAAATTATTTATACCCAAATGTCTCTCTTCATATCACCAGAACACATCAAATGTAACACACAGTGGAGTCTGTCTCTTCTAAATAGAAATCAGAATCCAAAATTGTTACTAACTCCAAACTCCAAAGCGATATTGAATCAATGCGGAAATATCTAAGCCATTCACCATAATTAAAAATCAAAATAAATTTCTGGTTTGCAGTAAAACAGATAAAAAGCATAAGAATGGGTACTTTAATCCTTATAACAATAAAAAGGTATACACAGTGAAAATTAACAACTCTTCCTAGAGCTGGGAATTGAGGTTGTTTGTCCACTTGCTACAATGAAAACTGGAAAGATAGGTGATTAAGCAATCATAGACATTTGGAGAGTAGAGAGGCCAACCTGCACTCACAGATAGGGAGATTTTAAGGGTACTTGTTTCCTGGGGGCTGAGTGTGGATTACATTAAGAGATAAAACCTCTAAGGGGTCTAATCTTATAGAGTATTACAGCATATGCCTCAGACTTCCTCTGAAAGCTCAGTTGCTCCAAGTGAAAATTGGAGAAAACATTTGCACTTCTGATGGAGGGATCAGAAAATAGTTATTTAAAACAGGCAAATAGCATGCTCTATTCCTAAACAAAGAAGCACCCAAGGAAAACCTTCGATTAGAGCCTTACCTACCTATGGGAAGGGAACTGTATATTGCAATCATTTTTTAGCTTTCCTTTTCCATGTGAGTGCACGGGCAGGGACAGTAAAGCAGAGAGTTATTCATGGCGATCACAGTGTATGCGCACATACTCTTTAATAGATGGAAATTTAGATGTGGGTGTGCCTGTTCCCCATCATCCCACACTACATTAAAATGGACCTGTGTAACAATAAGGATAATAACTGAAATAACTAAATGGTTAAAGCACTATTATGGAAAAGATCTTTAGATAAACACAAAATAGTAGAATATACAAAAATAAAAACCCTGTATGAATTTTCAGCCCGATACTACAAACAACCGAGCAAACAGTAAACGTATTTATTAACTCTTAGTTTAAATCATTCACTGAGGTCAGCATAATTTTTATATGAGAAGCAAACAAATATGTCATGTGAAATGAAATTATAGACTGAAAGCTTTCATGAACATAGATGCTGAACTTCTCATAAAACTTACTGGAGGGCCAGAGGGTTAGCTCAGTGGTTCCGGCGCCTGCCTCACAAGCGCAAGGTTCTGAGTTTGATCCCCGGTAACCACATACAATGCTGGGCGTGGAGACTCGCGCCCACCAACAATCAATACTACATACCACAGTGCCGGGCATGGTGGCTCACGCCTGTAATCCCAGCACTCGGGAGGCAGAGGCAGGAAGATTTTTTAGTTCCAGACTTGCTTGGGCTACATAGTAAGCTCAGAGCTAGTTTAAAAGTGTTGAAGGATGCAAATCAATGAATATAATTCTAAGACCAACTAAAATGTTTAAATTCCAGGAAAAAAATAAACTTATCTTGAGGCAACCCTTGATAATTTATTATAAATGAACCTCCCTGGAAACATTTTCAGAAAACTGTTTTGTTTTGTTTGTTTGTTTGTTTTTTTTTGCTTTTTTGGAGACAGGGTCTTGCTTTGTAGTTCAGGCTGGCCCTGAGCTCACTATGGTGCCCAGGCAAGCTGCCGCGAACTCAGCAATCCTCCTGTCTCTGCCTCCCGAGTGCTGGGATTACAGGCGTGAGCCACCACACCCAGCATTATATGTGGTAACCGGGGATCGAACTCAGGTCCTTACGCTTGTGAGGCAGGCGCCGGAACCACTGAGCTAACCCTCCGGCCCAGAAAAGTGTTTTTTTAAAGTGAAAAAAAATTGCGAAAACTTAAAAAAAATATGAGAATTGAATTTACCTAAGTAACAATCCACTGATGTCAGAGTCTCAAAAAGTTCAAGTGTAGGGGCCAAGGGTTAGCTCAGTGGTTCTGGCGCCTGCTTCGCAAGTGCAAGGTCCTGAGTTCGATCCCCGGAAACCACATACAATGCTGGGCGTGGAGACTCACGCCCACCAGCAATCGATACCACATACCACATACCACAGTGCCGGGCATGGTGGCTCACGCCTGTAATCCCAGCACTCAGGAGGCAGAGACAGGAGGATTGCTGAGTTCGAAGCTTGCCTGGGCTACACAGTGAGCTCAGAGCCAGCCCGAACTACAAAGCGGGACTCTGTTTCAAAAAAAAAAAAAAAAAAAAAAAAGTTCAAATGTAAACCTCATGTAAAAGTGATAGAAAAATGGCATAAAATATAGATTAAGTCAAGAAAATTCCTTCTCTGTTCATGTAAAAGATAAAATTTTTGCTAAACTTAAAAATACACAGAGATACCTCAGTGGAAGGTTGTTTTTGTTTCTATGTCTCACAACAGAAATTTATAGCCAAGAGGATTACAGGAGACTTTTCCATTATTATCTCATTCTTATTAATGGTGGGAAAAGCTTAAGCGTAAAACCATGTCATGTTCTCAGAGATTACTCAAAGCCAAAAGGAGGTGAGGTGGGTTTTTACAGTTTTTACAATTCTCAAAAAAAATGTCTCCAGCAATTATCTTTATTTTACCACATAAGCCAAGCTTGTTTAACTCGAATGTATCAAAAATAATTGCTGGCTAACAGATTTTTCATGATCGATAATCAACATTCAAATAAACATTTGATGCTTGGTCCTGAAATGACTGTGAAAATAAAATATATGAACAAAAATAGAACCTTCTACCAGAAATCCAAGTATGTTTATCTCAACAAATATTAAAGAAAGTTTTGTAAATACAATGGCATGATGTATTTCTAGAAAATAAAAAGACATAGCTATTGGTTCAAGTTAAAGAGGGCTGTAGTTAAGACATTTCTGAGTAAAATATCAGACTTAGGATTGCTGAGGTCGAGGCTTGCCTGGGCTACAAAGTGAGCTCAGGGCTAGCCTGAACTACAAAGCGAGACCCTGTCTCAAAAGAAAAAAAAAAAATCAGACTTAAAACAGGAGGAAAGCATGATAATTTTTGAGAAAATTTCATTGGATTTCAGTAAGAGTATGTAAATGGGAAATAATATTGATAAGGGAAGTTGGAAAATATCATATAAATGGATCTAGAAAGAAAAAAAACCAGCAAACTATTAAAATGTTTTTATGAGCACTTATTTAACCAAATAAATATAATAATATGACAGTATAGAAGGATAGATGATAAAAAGTATGGGAATATTTATTTGCAATGTATTATTTCAACTAGGTAATTAAAGAATGAAAACACAAATGTATCACTTAAAAACATGGAGTCAATTATGAAGGAAGGAAAGCAGCTTGAACAGTCTAAGTTTAGCCACATCTCAATAGAGTGTGATGTCATTCCTTTGCTTACCACATCTCTGACTGTTCCTCCTCTACACATTCCTACCCTTGCCTTTGGGCAGAGATTTTGCGGGCACCACCTGCTGAATTATGGTATAGTTTGTCTGCTTGTATAATTTCAGAGCTTGTTTCCACCCCTGCAGAGACATTTTTGATCTGCTTTAATAAGTGTTATAAGACTGCTTAAACTAGCTTTTATTGCTTTTGGTGATTGATTACTGTATTTATATTTTTAGTAATTCTGTATATATGTTACACTTTAAAAATGCAAATATATATTGGTGTTAATTTCTGAAAACGTTACTCTAAACACAGAACGTGGGAAAATAAAAGATCACTGCATGGAAATGAAAGCTTCAATTAATAGAGAGTGGATTAAATACATCTTGTCATCTCTTGATCTTCTATAAATGTGGGAAGACAGAGAACCGGAAATGAGGTGTCTGATCTA
>PVIC010045986.1:0-14416 GCA_004025085.1 Thryonomys swinderianus
AGTTTTAGCTCCTGCTACAAGTGGAATGAACCTTAAACCATTCATGTTAAGTAAAATAAGCCAATCACATAAAGATCAGTTCCTTATGATTTCATTTATATGAGATATTTTCAGAGTAGTTAATTAGTAGAGATCGAAAAAAATAGATTGGTGTTTGTCAGTCCCCAGAGGGAAGAGAGAATGCAGAACTAGTTAATAGATTCAGAGTTTCAGTTTTGCAAGATGAAACAAGTTCTGGGGATGGATTGTGGTGATGGCCAAACAACCAAGAATGTTCTTAAAACATCTAAAGTATGAGTTTTAAAAGGGGAAGATGATAAATTTTATGTTATATGTGTTTTGTAACAATTTAAGCATTATATAAATCTAGTTATGAGTCCAAACTCATATAACCTCATTAAAACCAAATTTCCATTGTGTAGAAATTCTAAAATAATCTTAGCTTTTTGGAATTTTTTTTATCACTTTGCATAAATAGTACAATTAGCCCTTCTTATCTTTCCATTTCTATCACTAGGTATAAGGTTTGAATTTCTTTCTTTCTTTCTTGGTTTTACTTCTTCACATATAAGAAGGTAATGCAATCCCATTTACTATTATACCTACAGGGTCAAACAAGATGTGGTGCATAGAATGATTTTGTAAATATTTATATTCTATACCAGTGAACATGATTTTTAAAATTTTATCATTCATGATGTATGACAAAATGTAAATGACCTTAAAGAATGAAGAAAATCACATGGAATTCCACCCTCCTAAATACTACCATTTTGTGTTTGTCCTATTTTTTCCAGTTAGTCACTGAGTGTATGCTATATGCTAAGTATCTGTTCTCATCTTATCCACCTAAAAGATAATCTCATCTACTTAGAAGTGTATTCATCAGTTGTGCTACTCAGTCATCCCTTCAACAGTGAATTACTGGGAGTACCCACCACATGCCAGACAATCTTCTAGGTTCTGAAAGTGCAAAGGAAACAAAAACAAACAAAAATCTCTTACATTACAGCTTGTATTCTAAGCTGAATTCTGGCATTAACACAAAAACAAAATACATTTAGGTTGAATACTAATTACTAAGGAAAAGACATGGATGAAGGCTAGAAAATGTCATTGGAGTTGAAAATGTAGAGTCCAGGAAAAGCCTCAGTTAGGTCATTCTGAGTAAAGACACCCAAGAAATGGGTGGGTTATTTGAGCAGGCATCTAGCAAAAGTCCTGAAGTAGAACATACATGGTGTTTTCAGGTTTGGTTGGTTCAGTTTGTTTGTTTGTTTTTTGCTGTATTGCCAGTTAAACTCAGGATTTTGCTCTTGCCAAGCAGGGACAGCACCACCAAGCTACCTCCCTGACCTACATGGCATTTTCAGAAAATAAAGAAAAGTGTTTCTGTGTGACTCAAGCAGTGTAGACAGAGAAGGTAACAACAGGAATGAGATCGGAGTGTTACCAGAGACCAAATTGCACAGGGTTGAGAAATAGAAAAAAAGGAATTTAGGATGATTCAACATTTTACCTTAAAGATTCCTTCAGAATGGCTTTAAAAACTCACCTTACAAAAAGAAAAAGGAAAAAGAAAGACCTGACCAATTATTCATTGTAAAAATTCACTTTAGTCTTAGCATGCCTCTTGTTTAGCATTTTTTCTTGCATTTTATAAGAACAAATAATTTAAAAGATACTGTATTTTTTCTCTGGTATGAGAAACTGAAGATGTAAATGAGCTGTAGAATATATGGTAGATATCGTGAAATAGAAAATATTCAAAGGGAAATGGGGTGTAGGGGTAAGTAACAAGGGGAAGAAAAAATATGATAGTAAAAAAGGGAAACAAAGTTTATGTATATAGGGGCAGGGGTTGTAGGGTAAGTAGGAGATTGGGAAAAAATGGGAATTAAATTGTGTCATATGCTGGTACAAATTCTCAATATTGTGTATGATCATGATGTGTGTATATAATGTATCAATTAAGATTCAAATCTAAAAGCAGTTTGGACTAGGCACCACATTTGTGGTCTTGAATATTCCTTTAGGTATTTGGTGGTTGAGTCTGGAACTCTTCTCCCTTTAATTTGGTGTCCTCGCTGGAAGTTACCACTGCAAAGATCTGCTTTAGATTACTGCTGTGAGGTCTTTTGGAATCAACTTTGTTTTCTCTGGATCTCACAGAGACTCACTCCCGTGGACTTCAGAAAAGCCAAGTCAGACATCAGAAATACTGTGCCATTTAAACAGATCCCTGGGTACCTAAACTTGATCAGTGCATGATTTATATTTTTGTATTTCTTTTTTTAAATATAAAAATGTAACTTCAAGCCTCCTATCAAAGGAAGGAGTGAGACAGATTGAATTTACAAAAGCTGAAGAGCATATACATTTCAGGCACCAGTTCCTTCCTTCCTTCCTTCCTTCCTTCCTTCCTTCCTTCCTTCCTTCCTTCCTTCCTTCCTTCCTTCCCTTGAAGAGAATCTTGCCAGATGGTTTTGCGTGAGACGCATAGCCTTGCAAAGCTAACCGAGTTCTGCTTTCTTCATCTTCAGGGGTGATAACACTGTAGTTTGGGGCATGAGTTAGAGGTGCGCAATGATGTGGCTCCCCTGCTACTTCATCTGCTTCCTAGGCATGTGGTGTTAAGCACATCTCTAAATTTATCTGACCTTTAGTTTTCTCATCTGCAAAATGAAAATGGTAGTATTAGTTTTCTGAGGTGTATGTGTGCATGCACACATGCGTGTGTGTAAAGGAAAGAAATTGTTATGTAGCAAGTACATAGTACATGTAGTACAGAGCCAAGATCTGTATGCTGTCAGGGTGTCTGGGTTGTATTTCAATTAAATTATGACTAGTTGCTTGCGAATGGAGCCAAACCAAGGCTGCGTCAGGGTTAGCCCTGAGGCTGTGCACATTTCTGCAGACGTATGTACCACAGTATCATTAGAGTCTGAGAAGCCATTTCAGTAACTGAGGTAACAGAATAAATTGAGAGTAAATAATAACATTCTCCAAATAGTCTCTTTCCTTCCTCCTATATGACATCAGCTACAAATACTGGCAATTAAGAAATCAGACATGAGTCTGTCAGGAAGGATCGAGCTGGAGGAATCGGAAGAAGGCAGGGCTGAGGTCAGGGTAATCAGCCTTGTGAATTGCCTGCAACTTCTTCATAGCAGTTAGAAAGTCTTAAATAAAGTAATAAAGACCATGGAGGAAGAAAACTGCTGTTGTAAAACAAAGCTGGATTGTGAGTCCCTTTCCCTTACATATCTACTAGGGAGACAAAGACTCATGGCTAAAAGGAGTGCTAAATCTGCTGATGCAGAGAAGCCATCCTCTGCTAACCCTAACCAGACTGGAAAATTTGGCTGTCTGGCTTTGGGCAAGGAAAGTTAAACAGATCCCCAGATTTTATGCAGAATATAGTCATCTGTCCCAGCCATTGGGATGGTGTTTGGGGGAACCAGACACAAGGACATGCAGAACTGTCTGATTACAGTTCACCCATGACACTGGATTCCAACATAAGTATGGCGCTATGCTCAGACAGGCGTGCACCCTGCTGTGAAAGTCACATATTCATGTTCAGTTTTTTAGAGTGTTTTGTACTACTCTGTGCTACAAGATAAGTCATCAGAGTCTGTGTTAAAAGGCACACTCTCACATAGGCATCCCACAATCACGGTGTTTTAGGGCTTTGATCCAAAGCAGTAAGGAATTACATGGCAGTAGGGTGATTTTTAAGTTTCAGGACTGGTCTGCTCAAAGGTAGACTCCAGCCCCACCATCTAAGCCCCTGCAGTCATGGGTAGATGATTTAAGCCCTCTCTGCCTTAGCTTTCTCATCCAGAAAATAGGTAGTAATAATTGCTAGAAAAACTGAACAATATAATGTACATAAGACATTAGTGCAGAGTGTTCAATATCCTCTTATTATAAATATTATTTTTAAATAATGTCTTTTAATTCCCAGGTTGTTAAAGTATGCATAGTTTTATCCTATTTATAGTCACTCAGCCAAAGCTTCTGGAATGTGAAGTTTCAATAATCACAGTGACAGCAAGAGTCAAATCTGTGGTTCATGGCTAAAACCATTCCCTTAGCTGAGTGTGGTGCAGGCCTGTAATCCTAGACTCAGAGAAGCCGAGGTGGAAGAATCAAGGGTTAGCCTAGACAATTTACCAAATGGTGCAATCCTTTGTCCAAAAGTTAAATATTTGCAAAAGCTCTGAGGTAATACAACTCATTGGTCAGGGTCCTAGCTCTCACTCACTGCTTTTTAGATACTCATCTGGCTCATTGCATTCTCTTCTGTATTCAGCTTTCCTTGCCAAAAGAAGGACACACTGTTCATAGTATCCTTCAAGGACTTGTACATGCTTGCTCGTATTAGTATATATTAAGAATGAAAGTAAAAATAAAACAAAGTCTGCCAAGATGTATAGAAATCCAAGCACCAAATAAATGCTAAAGACCAAATTTAAAGGAGAAATGGGAAAAATAGTTTTGTGTGTTGATTCACTCACAGATCAAAGGCTATATAACTCCCCTAAGATGTTCTATCATTTTCTTTCAAGTGCTAGTGACTGGTATTCAAACCTAACCCTAAAATTTATTTTGAAGAACTTTGTGGAGTTTACACACAAAAAAAGTAAAAATCCAGAACATTTAGTTTGACTTGTACTAATATTAGTAGGAGTGTAACATCTTCTAAATGCTGTACTGGGTATGTTTATACTGAGGTTTAATTTGTCAGTTTTCCAAAACCCATTCCTTGAAGTGTGTAAGCAAAGCAAATTCCTCTCTAATTTGAGGTTGCTAGAATTGATGATTCATATAAAGAATTTTTAGTGGGATTTCAAAGATTATAGCTTGATTTTAGGGAAAATATTTATTAAATTTTATTCTTTCAGAAGGATATTGTGGCATCTAAAATGAAGATGCTCCATTCATGGCGAATGGCTATATTTAGTGTCATCCTTGGTGATAACAGACTCATTCCTTTGTGGAAAAGCCTGTCAAGCATTTTTCTTAGGGATTGTTAGAGCACACAGAAATTCAAAAATAGTTCTTTGGCTCAAAAGATTGATATTGCAAAAAAAAAAAAAAAAGACATGGAGGCTGGAAGAATAAACACCAAAGTCATAAAACTCTGGTTATGTGGTGTAGTAGGACTCTGAGTGGTCATTCCTGGAGTTCACCAGTGTGGATTCCACTCATGACTAGTGTGAGAGGGAAGAGTGTTCACTGGAAAGAGGTATACTGGGGGGAGCCGGGATTTAACTCAAGTGGTACTGTGTCTCCATTGGAAGCATAAAGGCCCAAGTTTGATTCCCAGTACTGCAAAAAAGAAAAAAAAAAGAAAGAGGCAACCTGGGGCTCCTCTCCTGCTGCTCTGTGGTGAAGCTTGGGAAACTCACTGTCCCTCTTAGCAACCTTTATTCTCTTGCTATAAAAAGGAAACTTTCAGTAGCATCTAGAGTGAAATCATTCTAGTGCCCACACACCACCGTGCTCAGAGTAACTTTTGGCTGTTAATCCTTTTTAGAAACTTATGTCATCTCTTCAGAAGTCTGAGACAACTGGGTCTTTCCTCCAAGATTAGAACAGATCCAGATCATGTGTTATCTGTTTGGTTGTTGTCTAACACCAAATAGCAGTTATAAGAATTGGCTTCTGTTTAGGGGTAATCATATGAAAGAAAAAAATATAGCTATTGAATGCTAGACTGTAGAACTATAGGAATACGGCAAGGGTCTCAGTGCATGAGAAGGGCATGGGAACTGAGATTCCATGAATGGTACATCTATTCTCATCGAGCAAGGCATATTATTTACATTATATATGTACATTAATACATGTGTCTATTTATAGAGGGCTGGTGGCTGAGGGTGGGTTATGTGGATCAAGTGTATGCTCTTGAATTCTCATAAATAAAATGTCTGCAGGTATAGGAGACCTAAAATAAGCCTACAAAGATGGTCCAGGAGGAATGGATACTTTCCATTACTAGAGTGGATCATGTTTTTCTCTGCCCACCAAGTCTTGGAGGATACGTGTGCTTCTCTCCTGATTCTCTGATCTCCTTAACTCACTTCCTCTGTGTGTCTGTCTGTCTGTCTCTCAACACTACTAGGTCCTCCACTTCTAATGTCTTTTAGAAGAAAACCTTTCTTAATTCTGAATTAGCTGTTTCTCTTTCCCATAACTATACATATTTCCTATCAAAGCCTTTGTTTGTTATGTCACTGGTAGACTGGCCACTCTTCCTCCTAGAAGGGGAAGTCCATGAAAAGAAGATCCTTATCTGTCTTCTTTATTGAATGCTTCTTGTCTGGCCTGGCCAGTGGTGATAGAAAGTTAAGCGTGCCCTGAATAATCAAATAGGAACACACATAAATCAACAAGTTAAATGCCAAGAGGTGATAAAATCTTTAGGATTTTATCTGCAGAGAATACTATGACATATGCCATAATAAAGGCAATTTTAAAAAATCCTCACATCATTCGAAATGATCTGATTTTTTTTTCCTCCTCTGTCAGTAATATGGTTGTGATTGGGTACAGATTCCAAGAATTCTACATCCTAGGATCATGTTTTCTAATGCAAAACTGTGAAGACAAGTGGGTTTCATTTGTGTGCAAGGTTTGTCACTTAGGGCTTGACTGGGACAGTACATCAGCCTTTATTGAAAGGCCTTCTAAGTAGTGAAATCAGGTTGCTTCAAAGTGCATCTGAAGTTGGCATGGGAAGTGTCACAAAGGGCCAGAGTACAGACCCGGGTGGGAGAGATGGGTTCCCAGAGGCAGAAGAAAGGGCGTAGTAACTCCAGGTGGGTGAGAAGGTGTGGGGATCCAGGCAGCACTCTATAGTGTGGACTGATGGGAATCTGCAGTCAGGGGGCCTTGGGGAGCAGTAAGAATAACTCAGTTGGCACTCTGTGCCTTGGCCCTTGACAGACCTCTTCCCTTTCCAGCTTCCATTTCTGGCCCTGGAAAAGGAGGAGCTAGAACCATTCCCTAAAGATAAAGTGTGCATTGCTCTTTCGATAATCAGATGCCATAGTATCCTCTCTCTGGGGTCTGCAGGAGGCCAGGAAGCAGCAGCCCCTGCACATATACCTTCTGCCTATCGTGTGTATCAGGTTCAAAACTGATGTCTAAAGCTAAGGAGTGAGAACAAAGCAGAAAGACAGAGTGGCCTGGGAATGATAGTCTTTAGAGTTTCAAAACATGTCTTGACCCAGGTTTGGAGGAGTGGTCTAGCAGGGTTCCAAAGTTTCAGACAGAGCAGGGGTGAAACTATCCCATCTGGGAACTCTCCCAGGTAAGATCCTGTCAGGGCCTACAGAGGAAGGAAGTTCTTCCATGGACGATTATAAATCAGGGCTGTTGGTCTACAGAGTCTTCCAATCTAAGGGAATGTTTTAGTGAAGAACTCAGTGGTATAGATGCATTTTGAGTGTTTTAAAATGTAGACATCACCAGTTTCTGAGAATTTGATAACAGGTTCTGCACAAACTGATATTTATGTTTATCATATTTCCAGCTCCCCAAACTACCCTTATGGGTTTTTTCCACCACTGCCTCTATTGTTGAATAAAGAAAAGAAAAGCCGCCAGGTGTGGTGGCTTACACCTGTAATCCCAGCACTCAGGAGGCAGAGACAGGAGGATTGCTGAGTTCGAGGCTTGCCTGGGCTACATAGTGAGCGCAGAGCCAGCCTGAACTACAAAGCGAGACCCTGTCTCAAAAAAAAAAAAAAAACAGAAAGAAAGAAAAGAAAAGCCTTGAGGACAGTGTTTCTCACAAGAGCTGTTACGTATTTAGAGTGAGAGAGTAAACTCTGAAACCTTAAATTTAGAAGGTGTCCTATGAGGTAATAAAATGTTCTTTCCATCAGTCAGAGTAAAAGTAGTTTGAAGCCTGCAAGCCTGCCTTGGTGGTGGTGGTTACATGCTTTTTCTTGAGAGAGAGAGAGAGAGAGAGAGAGAGAGAAAGAGAGAGAGAGCGAGAGAGCGAGAGAGAGAGAGTGTGTGTGTGTGTGTTCCACCATGCACTGGTAGAGCTGAGGGTTCCAGTGCTCAGTGACACTATGGTGTCAGCTGCCCAATCTGAGGTACCATCCAGTATGGTGGGAAGAGAGTGGGCTCTGAAGCCTCACTGCCTCTGGTTACCTTCTGCGTGCATGACACATGGCCAGTCCATGGCTCCTCTGAGTTTAGATTTCCCTTCCCAAAGAAGAGGTCTGCAAATGAGCTAATATGCTACAGTTGAATATCATTGTTAGGTGGCATGGAGTGAAAATACACTTCTATGTGACCAATTGTTGGTATCATCTGCACTGTCTCACTGAATACAGGAAGACCCAAACTGAAGTATAAAACTGTGTTATCTAAGAATTCACATGCAGTCGAGGAAGTTCCTTTCTCATCTCTAAAGTATGCATCCTAGTAGCCCCTCACAGTTTAACTGTGTCTTTACACAAAGTGAAGTATATGCAAATGAAGAACTCGCTGGAGCACCTCACTGTGTACAGCTCAAGGGTGCTCCAGATAATGGAGGAGTAAGCATAAGTGTTCTTTTCTCCATGTTTGATTATCTGTACTGTGGATCAGCCAGACCATTTCAGGCTCACCGCAGGAGTTCAGATAATTTTAGAGCTCTCGAAATATACTACAGAAAGGTCCACCACATTATGCCACATTTATCCATTGCTGTTTCTTACCGTGTGATGTGTCATTTGGGAAAGTACACATACCACTTAAATTGTGTTTTTACAGCAGTGCCATTCATGACCAGTCAGGAATTAATGCTCCAGAATGTGTCACAGATTCTGGGACCTTACTTCCCTAGAGAACCATCTAGCATAGCCTTTCAAATCAAGAAGGTCTTTGGGAATGAGCCTGCTTCCCATTTCCTCTTGTTCACGCTCAGTGACAATGGCTTTATGGTGAAGTGGGTAACATGAAAGCTCATGAGCTTCATGCTTGTGTGGATGCCACCGTTCCAAATGGTGATGTTTAAGTGGACATGCTGTGTTTAAGCATCAGTGTAATCAATGTGTGGTGACATTTCAAGGTTGTGCAAATTCAGATTCCCCTTCCATGTGTAGCAGTAAGCACTGGCTACAGAAAAACACTGTTGTCTCTGTTATACAGCTAGATGATTAATGTGCTTTTAGCTTAAATAATTGGGAGGGGTGGCACCTCAGGGAATGCTAAACATATTTTTAATTGCTATATAAATATGTCATTTCCTTGCTAATTCATGTTATGTGTGGAAGGTTATATAATACCAGAGGGCTTCCAGGCATGATATATTACATCTATAAGCTAAGCAGAAAGACTAACTGGGACTAGCTGAGGATAAAATATCCTTTGCTAACTCTGCTTTACCAGGTGAAGAATTAGATGTTGTTGTATGACATTGCTTTATAAAAGCAGAATTATTGTTTGGCATAGACTATAGTCTCTAAATAACTTTTTGAGATGTTGGGAATAAAATGCACTTTCCAAAAGAAAAAAGTGTCCAAAGACAACCACAAGAAAAAGTATCCTTATTTAAGAAAATGGGTGCGTTGAAAGAGAAATGCATTTTCTTTGGCATGAAACAAAATATACAAGATGGGAGAGGATAGCTGTTTAGCTTCCTATGGCTCACACTCAAATGCAGTCTGAAACTGCCCACATATGTTCTCATGTCTCTGAAAGCAAAGATTTCTTTGACTCATTTATCCTTTCTTCCCTTTCTACCTCAATCCTTTATTTTAGGGAGGGAGTGGGAGAGAGATATTAACCCTCAGTAGTTATAAAGGTAAGCTTCATTTTTCTTGTGTTAATAGGGTTGATGGCCTGTCTAGCCACAAGAGCTTTCCCACCATCAACCTGTGATTCCTCTTTTCACATCTTTATTTTTTATTAGTGCATATTGTTTCATAGTTTGATGAGCTTTACTTTGGCAGACTTGTACATGCAAATAATATACTTTGTCATTTTACCCCCCCCTTCTACTCCCTCTTGCCCATTAACTTATGATTCTAAACTAGTGGCAGCAGCAGCAAATGTATAATAGAAGGGCAGAAGGAGAAATTAATGGTGTGAGCACTAGAACTTTGCTCTTGTAGAATGTCTCCTCTTGATAGTTTCCTTGTACACTATTGTTTCTGTTATGGACTGTGGTTCATTAAAAGACGATCAATGAATTAAATACAAAAGCAGTCAGTCAAAGACTAGATGCCAAGAAAACGGCAGTCTTTGGCAAACCAAGTGGTCTGATATGGACAGTAATCAAATTACCATCAGATATGCCCAGTCTCTAATCATTATTTTGTTTACGAGGGCCTGTAGGTGTCTTTTAATTTAAAGCAAGATGGAATCAGAAATCAATTAATGACTGATTGCTGTTTCTCCTACAAATTGATTTGGGATTTGGCAGTCTGAATACCCCATTGTGCCAGAATCCAGCATGGGCTAACCTTCAATGCGGTTATAAGCCTGAATCTGTTAATTAGATCAGTTCTTTCAACTTCTTCAGCAGAAGTCTGTTTTTTCCTAACAAGTTTAAGTTTTAACTTTTCTTCACTTTCACTTTTGTTAACTTCCTATGATTTCATAAATCTATAGCTGTTAGCAACTGAAGAGGAGCAATTGTGATCCATTTTTATTTTAAACATATCCATAAATAATTCTAGAGGTATAGATCTGTTATAGATACTATTTTGAAATACAGAATACTGGAACAAGAAGACCCCAGTGCCTGGCTTGTAAAATTAGTGTTATGTATACAGTCTAATAAATCTCACCCCATGTTCATACCTGATATTTTAATTTGACTGCAATATGCATAGGAGAAAGGGAAAGCCAGGGGCCTTACCTGGACAATACAGTACACCTTTATTTAGAACAAGGCCAGCAGTACCTGTGCATTTCCTCCCACAGATGTATGGACATAAAGAGTCAAAAACTGAAGAAACCCACATTTTTTGAAGCACCCCTCTCCTCGCCTCTTGAAAGATAACCCTTTTTCATGTCACCATCGTGGACATCGCGTGGCTTCCCAATCTGGGAACAAAGGGAAGCTTACCAGATTCTTCCTTCTGCAACACATGTCTCTATTTGTAGTGGTGCCGTGAAAGTCTTGCCAAAGTGTGGGCTGCCAGCAGGAATTCCTAGTCCTTGTGGCACTGGACAGGGACATTGTTACATCCACAAAACACGTTTCTTCTTGTCCTTGCAGAGACCAGTTGGCTACCCTAGAGGCCTTAAAAGAAAATTAGAACTTCTACCTCTTAAATAAGTGGGACGAACTCCAGGAGCATAAAACTCCAAGGACATCTGAAAGCCTCTTTTTGTCAGGTGCCATACCTAACATTATGATTAAAGACAGAGGCTTTGGAGCCACACAAGCCATTGCATGACTTTCTAAGTGTGTGACTTTGGGAATGTGATCTGATTTATTTGGGCTTCAGTTTATTCCTTATAAATTGCAAGGTGTTATGAGATTGAAACAGTTAACAGTAGGTGGTAAAGTACTATATATACACAGCTGATGCAGATAGCATTCCTTGAAATTTTATAGACCAAAAAAAAAAAAAAGTAAGGCCTAATATTTTCTTGTTCATTGAAACTTTTTTTTTTTTTTTTTTTTGAGACAGGGTCTCGCTTTGTAGTTCGGGCTGGCCCTGAGCTCACTTTGTAGCCTAGGCAAGCTTTGAACTCAGCAATCCTCCTGTCTCTGCCTCCCGAGTGCTGGGATTACAGGCATGAGCCACCATGCCTGGCTCAGTGAAACTTCTTAAGTAGTAGAATAGAATAAGGTAATGTTTTAGGACATATTGCTGTAGTTTTCTCATAAGTTATTGTTCACAGTGTTACCTTTTAATTCTTGCTTTATGTCAGGCAGTTGGTATAAACTGATTGAAAAGCCTCAGTTTATAATTTCTTTCTTTTTTTTTTGAGTCAGGATCTCCCTTTGAAGTTCAGGCTAGCCCTGAGCTCACTATGTAGCCCAGGCAAGCCTGGAACTCAGCAATCTTCCTGCCTCTGCCTCCCGAGTGCTAGAATTATAGGCCTGAGCCACCACACCTGGCACTGTGGGGTGTGGTACTGATTGCTGGTGGGTTTGAGTCACCACACCCAATATTATATCATTGTATTGTGGTTACTAGGATTGAACCAGGGACCTTGTGCTTACTAGGGAGGTAGCAGAACCACTGAGCTAATCTCCAGCCCCCCGGTTTGTAATTTCAACATAAGTCCCATGTGTTCTCAGAAATTCTCTGAACACATTCAATACTAAATCACACTGAGGAAAATATATTTTTGCAGTGCTAATCCATTGGCCACCTCTGCAACACAGCCACTACAACCTCAGTGTGAAAAAGTTACAAAGCAGAGGGACATATCCACATCTATTATTGCATCCCTGCTTTCAGCAGATACTGGAGTGTGGACACCAGAAATATACAATGGTGAAGAATTGAGAGTGTCTTCAGCATCACAGAGCCTCTGTCTGATGGGACTGCAAGGCACAGAGACAGGGTGAAATGAAAATATGAACTAGAGAATGATGATGTAAGTACGGGGAAGCCTGGCCTGAATGAGTGAAGTTTCATCTGAGCCCTGCTCTTCTGTGTGGTAACTGAAACCTCTCAAATGTTGTAGGTATACATTTTCCACAGCATACCATAGGCTATATTCAAACCTGCTTTATACCAGTTCAACAAGACCAGATCATAATGGTTTGTGAGAGCCAGCTGTTAAATTTTCAGGACATCTGCCAATCAATCAGTTGTTCAACACATTAATTAAAATTCAGTTACTTTTTTTTTTTTTTTGAGACAGGGTCTTGCTTTGTAGTTCAGGCTGGCCCTGAGCTCTCTGTGTAGCTCAGACAAACCTCAAACTCTGCAATCCTCCTGCCGCTGCCTCCCAAATGCTGGGATTACAGGCGTGAGCCACCATGCCTGGCACTGTGATATATGGCACTGATTGGTGGTGTGAGTCACCATGCCCAGCATTGTGGTGTGTATTACTGATTGCTGGTATTGTTGTGTGTGGTTACCAGGTATCAAACCTTGTGCTTGCTAGGCAGGCGTTGGAACCACTGAGCTAAATCTCTGGCCAAAAATTCAGTTACTTTTTAAGATACAGTTAAGTAAATTAAAAAGTAATACTCAAAATTCCTCACATCCTACTACTGTGTGTTGTGTTTTATGTTTATTTATGCTTGAGGTTTAAGCGGTCTGTTGTACCTGTGTGCAGTGGAAATCCTATGTAATGGACTCATCCTACATTTCTCTTCCACTCCCTGTTCACTGAAATCCTGTTGATCACTTGACATCAGTCAAGGTGAGAATGTTTACATTACAAAAAATTTCAAATACTAGAGATCAGCATCCTCCTCCCAGAAGAGCCTGCCTTTAGACATTTACCAACAGAGTATGATATTACTTTAATTTCAAGCTCTAGAACTTTCCTCAGGGTCCCAGCTAATAGCTGGCTACTAGCAAAGTGAGGGGGGACGAACTGAAGGCAAAGGAGACACCAGGTGCCTCCAAGTTCAGAAGCAGCTTATATCATGTGTTAAGTTTTGCATTCTCTGTGTGCCATTCAGTCAGGTTTGGTCTCTCAAAAAAGGAGATGGACAAAAGATATGTTTTTTTTTTTTTTTTTTGTCATAGCTGATGCTTGGAAAACAGTTGTCTATTTAATTACCATAGGTTCTGACCTCATAACGTTTGTGGAGTAAGGGAAGTCCCACACTGGACCCTTGGGAGAAGTTCATTAAGAATGTGACAGGTGGGAGGGAAACTGAGTACCATATACTGGGCCTTGGGAAGTGGAGAGAATGTTGTCAGGTTATGATTTAGTCCTTTGTGAATGGATCCTCTTCAGGGAGGGTAGTCATGCCTTGAAAAGCAAGACCAGATTTCAGTAAGCAGTCATGGGGTCCAAGTCATGTAATAATCTCTTTCTCTCCTGTGAGCTCGTTTGTGTCAATAGTTGCAGAAGGAATCAACTGAAAGAATTAATAAACCAAAATGTTGCTGGAAGAACAATCCAGAATTATATATTATAGAAGAAAGGTTATTAGAGAACTGGAAATAGACAGCTGATTCTGACAATTACTTTACTTACCAGGAAAAAAGAATATTTATTACTTTATATGACCAGGAGAATATTAAGACTTTTGAGTTCCCAGTGTACTTTTGCTTGTATGGGTTTCTTTTGTAACAAATATATGTTAAAAATTGTATTGTGGGGCCGGAGGGTTGGCTCAGTGGTTCCGGCGCCTGCCTCGCAAGCATAAGGACCTGAGTCCGATCCCCAGTTACCACATATAATGCTGGGCGTGGTGGCTCACGCCTGTAATCCCAGCACTCGGGAGGCAGAGACAGGAGGATTGCTGAGTTCGC
>PVIC010045988.1:0-14405 GCA_004025085.1 Thryonomys swinderianus
CATGGAGAATTGTTTTCCATCCCTTTATTTTCAGTCTATGGGTTTCTTTCTGAATTAGGTGTGTTTCTTGTATGTAGTAGATTATAGGGTGTTGCTTCTTGATCCATTCTGCTAGTCTATGTCTTTTAATTGGCCTATTGAGTTCATTGACATTAATGGTCATGATTGATATGGACAGACTTAGAGCTGACATGTTTTCCTGTTCTTGGCATTTTTAGTCCTTACTTTTGCCCTTTTCCATTCCACTTTTTGTTTGGCCCAATGAGTTCACTCTGTTGGGTCTCATGGGTTTGTAACTTCCTTTGTTTTTTTCCAAAATATTCTTCAGAATGTTTAGAGTGCAGGTTTTGTATTTGTGAATTTTTTTCAGTGTTCTTTGTCGTAGAAATATCTTATTTCCCTATCAATTCTGAAAGATAATTTTGCAAGATACATCAATCTAGGTTGGAGGTTGTTTTCTTTCAATACTTGAAACACTTCACTCAAGGCTCTACTTTTGTTGAGTGTTTGTTTTGAAAAGCCTGCTCTAATATTGATGGTCTTCCTTGTGTAGATGATTTTTTTCCTTTCTCTAACCACTTTCAATATTTCATTCTTTTGTTGTATATCTGGAAACTTGATAATTCTATGTCTTGGTGTAGATATTTTTATGTCACGGCCTTTTGGAGTCCTATTGGCCTCACTTATCTGTATGTCAATTATTTTCCTTTTCCTGTGAAGTTTTCTGCCATTATATCTGTCACAAGTTGTTTTACGTGTTTTGCACTGTCTCTTGCTTCCTCGGTGACTCTAATCTGTCCCATGTTATTCTTCTTTGAATTGTCTAGATGCTGTTTGATTGATTTCTCATGGTCCCTTGCTGTTTTCCATGAATTATGTCTTTCCTGTTCATTGGCTGTGATCCTCTCGGTCTGAAATTCGGTCCTTAGCTTCTCATTTTTCATCACTTGGAATTCTGCTTGAAGCTGTTAAAAGTTTCCATTGCTTTTGTTATCTTAGATTCTATCATCTTGCTGATCTCTTTCACTGTGAACAGTATCTCTGTTTTCATCTCAGAGATGGAGTTCTGATTTCCATTTGAGTAGATCTGCTTTTGTTACCATCTCAGTGTCATGGTGTTTTAGTTTCAGTTTTCTCTATTTCCCTTTTTCCTGAATTTCCCTGTGGTGGTGATCTTTGTGTCTGGCTTTTTGACTTTTTTCTCTTTTCTATTCCTTTGTCATTGGGAATGTTATTTGTTTAATTCTTTTCCTTGTGTCTGAGCAATGTTTGTTGCAAGTCTCTTTCTTCCTACTATATGGGACCCTTACGAAGTGGCTCCTTCTTGGGTTGTCCTTAAATCTGTAGTGACCCTTGAGAATTCTCAGTTGTGGCACATCATGGTCGGTATTTGAAAAGAGCAATCACATTGTCTTTGTCGCCAAAATACAATCAGTACCATCAACAGTATTGAACACACTAAAGGAAATTTAAAGCTTTGGTAATTTCTATTCTGAAAACTTTGAACTCATCAGTTACCTCTATGTTCGTATGCCAAAATTTAGAATTCATCAGCAATGTGTTTATAACATAAAGGCTCTTAAATGTAGCAGCAGTATCCTTTGGGAATAAAAGGTCACTGAGGAGTCAGGGATGTAGGATGATAGAAGGAGAATTAAAACTTAGAAATAAAGTTAGCAGATTTATAAAGATCACACAGACCTTGAGAACCTCATAGGTGCCAGAGGATAACAGAAGCTAAAGGGTCATATATAAGAGAGTATCAACTGAGAACCACAAGACCATTGAAGACTTTGAACATCTTCTTGTAATAATAGAGAAAGAAGAGGAATTAAGGAAGACTGAAAGCCTTTTACTTCTGGGTATTGATTCTAATTGAAAGATAGGAGAGGGTGAGGAAACAAGAGGAGAACAGGGCTACCTAATGGTAGGAGGCAAACCAGAAACTATTTTCCCTCTTCTATAAAGATAAAAGCAATTAAGAGGCCAGAAACCCAGAAAGTTGGACCCATTCAGTATCAGCAAGGTAGAAAAAGGAAGAAAGATAGCTATGTCAGAGTAGAGAAATAAGAAGAGTATCAACTGCATGAAAATTAGCAACAATAATATACAAGCTAAGAACATTAGTCACAAGGATTCATCCATCATCCCATGTTTAGTTTCTGAGTATCATGCCTGAGTTGAGCATAATGAGCCCCTACATGTTTGAACTCTGTAACAGTCCAGGCTCTTGTGGGTGGATATGACTCACCAACTCACCAATGACTGTAGTCATAAGGATTCCCTCACTCTTCTAGTGAATGATTTCTTTGACATGGTGTCTGGGTGAAGGAACTAACTTAAGGCCTCTGTGTAAATTCCAGTACTAGAGCTGTACTCATTCCATGTCCACAAAGTAGCAGGTGGTATCTTTGGAGGTTTTTCTCCATATAACAGTTACATCCAGTTTGGCCTAGGAGAAAATGGAGATTCCAAAACCTACTAGTCTCACCCTGGTCTTAGAAGAGTTGCAGGCCCAATCACTAGTCAGTGGCACCCAGCTCCCTTTTTTCTGACTCACTGCACTACTTCCATCATGTCTTGCTTACCCAATCTGTCTTCACTGGCCTCTACCTTGGTCTGGGTGGAACCAGGAAGACCATACCCAGTTAATGGTGTGGAACTCCTTTGTGTTCTAGGTTCCCTGCAAGCTTACCTGCATGGCACTTGCCTGATCTGTCTCTGAGCCTGTTGAATATTTATTGTAATGTTTAAGTTATGAAATACTATGAGTAAACAAAACGAAAAGAGAAAAAAAACTGCTTTTATTGTGGCAGAAAGAATTAATGTTCTTCAGTTTGTATACAGGTTAGTTGTACCATAGTTAGACATAATTCTGAACTTGTTACTATATCTGGAACTATGGTTTAAGTAAAAGTGTGTGAGGTTGGTTAGATACTAACTAGATTGTGACAATTAACTGTGGTTTCAATTTAAATAAAAAATTCTTATCTGATTGGTTTAGGAGAGTTCTTGGTGTGCCTGGATAATGGACTCACTGAAGATGGAAAATCCATCATGTGTACAGGTGGCACCAGTCAGTAGGTTTGAAGCCTGGAAGGAATAAAAAGGCAATGAAAAAGACAGTCATATTTCTACTTCTTTGGAGGAAGTCTAGACTTTATCACTGACTTTAGATATTCATCTCCAGGTTTCCAGTGCAGACTCTACCTCCTTTCAGGGAAGACCCTTTGGCATCCTGGTACAGATTCAGACGGCATGGTAGTGAGCTCCAGGCTGTCTAGTTTTTTCTTAATCTTTTGGGTCTTCAGTGTGCAGAGGGGCCTTTTGCATTTTTTGACACGTGACTCTCCAGGTAACCATTGTAAGCCTACTTTGCAAATAATATGTGTGTGTGTATATATATTTATATAATATATTATATTATATTTTTATATAATATAATATATAAACACACACATACACATATATATATGTATGTGTGTGTGTGTGTGTATATATATATATATATATATATATATATATATATATATATGTCTGTTCTTGTGAACTCTAGCAGGAACACCATCACACTGTGAAATTCATACCATGGATATCACACCATGGACACCATACATGGAAGTCACACCTTGGGCATGGTATCATGGAAAGTCACATGCAGATGTTTCATTTTGGGTACCACATCAAAACTGTCACACCACAGATGTCACATAATGGAAGTCACTATGTAGAGATTTTCATATAGGAGGTTATATCATAAACCCTATATTACTGATATCATACAAAGATGTTACACATGGAAACCTGACTGGGGACCTCAATGTGCTTAGGAATAGAACCTGTGAGGCCCAGCCTGACACCTCAGTGAGTCCCAGACATGAAAGGATGGTCTAGGGTCATGGAATTCTGTCTGTGAGTTTAGGGAGCTGATGGGAGCACATGGCAAGCAGGAAGGCATGACACTAATAAACATGAGAGTCAGTGGTGGGGACTGTGGGTGCCATAGGGTGGCAGCAAGAGGAGGATGCTGACTCAGGTTAACACAGTTACAGGGCTGTAGAGGGCATTGGGGCTGCTGGTGGAGGATTCTGGAGGAGCTGGGTGTATGCTGGTCCCTGTGTCTAAAGGGGGGACTCTGTGTTCAGTGTTGTTTAGGACAGTCCTGGTAGTCCTGTGGACACTCAGGCAAGGGGAAACTGAGCTTTAGCCGAGGAGCTGGGGGAGCATAGGCAAAGAGTGAGCTAAAGGGAGGCTGTCTATCCAGACTGGCTTCTGGTTAAAGGGTTAATGTAAAGGCATGGGAAGGTGTGGTACACAGCACCTGGACACCCAGACCTAACTGCCAGCTCCAGGCAGGACCCTGCTTCCCTCTGAGAACATTTGTTCAAAAGGCCTCAATCTTGACTCAGTCATTCTCATTCCCAGATGTCTAGGTCTCTTATACCAAATCCTCAAGAGAGGCCCAGTAGCCTTCACTCCTGAGTGCTAACTCCAGAGTGGACCAACTTCCACTGTCATCACCAACCAGCCTGGACATGCTGGTCTTGTCCACAGACACTTTGCAGCCATGGTGACTGTTCATTGATTCATGTATGAGCTCAGTTTCCCCTCCCAGTTCCTCACTACCCTTGTAAAAGACACTGGCCCAATACTAGCTTATGCTGATCCCATTCTTTGTTCTAGCAGTTATCTGCCATTGCATTTGAGCATCTGTTCTCCTCTTACAGCAAATATCTTTCCATTGTGCACCTTCCACCCATCCCTCCTATCTGGTACCACATCCTGTGGTGGTGAATTTGACTCCAGAGTGCATCACACCTGGGGCTGGCCCTTCACCAATTCAGGTGATACTGGAGTGAAACTTGGAACTTGGAGGTGGAGTGGATTGAGTGTCTCTTGGGGTGTTGGGATGGGTGGTGAAGTTGACTTCTGAGGTAGGTCATTAGGAGATGAATGTGTCTTCACATTTGTATATGGAAGTTCCAGCCTCAGACCTCAGAATGTGCTACTTTTGGAGACAAAGTCTTTAAATAGGCAAGTGCTTGTGAGATCACTAGAATGGACCTAAACCTGTCTATGTCCTCACAAAAGAAGGGATTAGGATGTACAGAATAGAGGTACCACTTGGGGAGGGCATAGGAGAAGATGGCAATTGTAACTCAAGCAAAAGCCAACCACCCACACCTTGATCCAGTACATCAGCCTCCAACACCACAGGAGAATAAATGAGTGTTGTTGAAGAGATTATCTGTGTCCTCTGTAATGACAGCTCAGGCTCCAGAGACACCAAACCCACTCTTTGTGTCTAATGTGGTCAATTTAGAAAGATAATCCCTGGTCAGCCTGAAAGGGGACATGTTCCTTATGGCCCCCAACTGGGCTTGGGGAGGGCTCAGCCAGAGAAAAGCCACAGAGGATGGCTGAGTGCCCAAGATGATGGAGGCATCAGGAAGGGTAGGCTGGGTGACCCTGCAAGGCTGTCAGTGTTGCAAATCAGAGCCTGGGCACGAGGCTTCTAACACATGAAGACTAGACAGAGGCGTTTGAAGTTTTTTATTGCCATTAAGAGAGAACTTACAGGCTGTCATAGGCTCCACAACATTACAAGCAGAAGAAAGCGACAAATCTGAGCCAAAGTGTCCCCTGGGCTCCTCCTGCAGTGTGAAGTGGTGTCTACTCTCCTTTCTTGCTTGTGTCATTCTTCCTGACTGGAGGGTCTGACTTGGTGTTTTCTCCATGCTGAACAGGACCGTGACACACAGGTGCCAGCCCAGCCCTGGTTTCTGGGCTACTGAGCTCTCTCTGAGGGCATCTTGTCTACCTGGAGGTTTTGGTTTAAGTGATCCAGAGTAGAAACTGGCCCTACAGGGCAGCCCCGCCTGAGCCCTGGTGCTTTCAAGAGCTATCAGTTGTTCTTTTGTTGGCTCAGGTGCTCCTGGGCCTCCTCTGTCCCTGAGACACGGAGGACTGTGTGTGGCATGCCTGGGACCTTCTCAGCAGACCCGTCCTGGAGGCATGGGTGGTGGCAGTGACCACCTCTTTCCCCCTGGTGGGGCTGCTGCCTCCCTCCCTTGAGTGTCTCCTAGGAGTGAGATTGAGCTCCCAGCCAGAGGTGGTAGTGTCCTGGGCCTGGCTCTTTAGATCAGTGCAGAGAGGCCAGGGGCAGGTTGGATCCAGAAGTGCATAATGTGAGCCACAAGGATGAGCAGTGCACAGAGTCCTTAACATAGGACATAAGAGGGAAATATGAGCTATTGCCCAGGCCAAGGTCCACAGAGGTGTCCAAGACAGTCCTTCTAGGTTGGGCTGGCAAAGTCCATCGGATGACTGTCAGCAGCCCTTCCAAAGGCCCTGCTGGGGACTGATGCTCATGCTTGCTGGCCTGGCATGCAGCAGTCTCTCTGGAGGGGTCACATCCTCACCTGTCTTAGAGATGCCCTGTGCTGGAGAAGCTGGCACAGATAGACCTTTTTCTATGGCTGGTATCCATCCAGACAGACATGGACACTGTTGGCCTCTGCCTCCTCCTGGGTGCCTCCCTGCTCATGGAGGAAGGCAAGTCCCAGGGAAGGAAGTTGTATCCCCTGTTGGCCCCAGACAGAGTCATGGTGGCTGCTGGGAGGGTGACACATGTCCAGGCTGCTGCGGAAACTGCTGCTGAGCACACCTGATATCCATGAGTCCTCCAGAGAGGGGAGGGTGGGCGTACAAGGTCATTGAACCATAAGGCCATAGCACAGCGAGGTCAGAGGAAGGTGTGACCTGGGTGTCAGGTGCTAGAAGTGATGAATGGGATCCTTCAAGGGCCTGGAAGTGGTCTGTGCTAAGCCCCCTGCCCGATCATGTTCCTGTAGTCGGGGATGATGGTCTGCTTCAACTCCACCACCGAGGAGAAAATCCACTTCACCTGCAGGAACAGCAGGAGAGAGTCATGGCACAACATGGTGCCACCACAGCCAGTGGGACCATGGGACAGGATTAGGATAGTGGAAACAGAAAGAGACAAGATTTGGGGCCAAATAGAGATAAGGTTGAGGATAGATTTGCTAGATAGTTCTAGAAAATCCTGGGCCAATTGCGGACATAATGGGACCAGAATGGGGAAAGCAGCACAAAATATCACATACACAGGGTATGTGCACTATGCTGACACCATTTAGAAACCCCAGGAGGAGTCATGGACAGTCCTGAGATAGCTTGGAGACAGTGTGCTGGAAAGAGAACAGGCCTTTATGGGATCTTTGTGGGGAGAACCTTTGCAAAACAATACGGGACATTTTGGACACAGTTTGGAGGCACCATGAGGAGGAATGAGCATGGGATAACGTGGGGACCTTTGTGTTCAGACTAGGGACAGTATAGGCCAGCGAGGGTCATTGTGGGACAATTAGGGGACAGCATGGGGATAATATGAGAACAGTATGGGCCATCGTGGGGAGAGCACTAGCCAACATGGGCTGTTGTGGGGAGAGCATGCCTCAATGTGGGCCACTGCAGGGACAGCATGTGCAGCATGGGCATCGGGGTCAGTGTGCCAACCTTGAAGAGGGTGACTGTGGCGCTATAGCACACGCTGAGCAGAAAGAGGGTGATGAAGATGGTGATGGTTGTCCACAGCCCATCCAGCTCCCCGTCCTGAGCCTCAGCGCAGATCTCATCAAGGTCCAGCCCTGAACAGGAAGGAGTGGTCAGTGTGGATCCCACAGCCATGCCCAGTCTGTTCCCTGTGTAGTGGCATGAGATTGCAAGAAGACTGCAGAGGAAGGGCCAGCAATGCCCACCCTGCCCAACTCTCCTTGGTTTCCCTAACCCTGAAAAGCAGCCTTGCCTTCCAAGTCCTTCACTTGTCCTGTGGCTTGGCAGCCAGGATAGGTGCCTGGGCAGGGTAGTCAAGCTCCTTTCTACTCCATCCCAAAATATTGGAGTGACCAGGCAGCAGGGCCTGGGGCCCTACTGGCTGTGGCTCTGTGCAGCCTGACTGGCTCTCTATGTGCTCCCTGGTGACTCTACTTTGTGATAGAAAGATAATAATGCCAGGTCAGTTGTGACACAGAGTCCCTTTGTAGTGTGGGAGGCAGCCCAAGGGTTGAGTGTTAGCCAGGCTCAGCAGACTTGTATGCTAGGGAGGTTGCCAGGAAGCTGGCCAGTGTATGTCCAATGAGGTGGCCATGGAAGGTGGGTGGGTGCTATGTAGGCTGTTTGTAGGCCCAAGTTGGTAAGCATGTACAGGTGTGTGTGCATGTCATGGGTGTGTGTGGTCAGTGTGGGCTGGGTCTGCTCAGCAGATGTGCTCCAGTGGGTCTGGGGTCCATGTCCTCCCATGAGACTTAGTGGGCTCCCGTATATCTGAACAATCTTCCCTTGGCACACCCAGGGTGGGGCCTCAGACACTCAGGAGCGCAGGAGTGAGTGTCCCTAGTGATGGCCCATGTCCCTATGGATGGTCATTGTCCACAGTGGTGGCTAGCTTCCCCGCACCTGGTACCATCCAGTGTCCCCAAGGGTGGCTAGCCCTGGGCAGGTGAGGGGGTCATGGAGTTCCCATCCCATAGACATGGCTTCAGTCTCTGCAGGGGACAGAGATGCCAGGACAAGGATGTGGAGGACAAAGACAGGCTGTATGAGGGGTCAGTTTGAGTGTTCTTTCGCTTGAGGTCACCAGCAAGCTGCTGGCAGCTGGAGAAGGACAATCAGGTTGCGCCCATCCCTCTGAGGGCAGACACACACTGCGGTCCTCTCATGCAGCCAGCTGTCTGTCCATACTGGCTACAGAGCAGGCTTGGCCCCTGTCTGACCCAGATTCTATGGCCGCATGGCATAGGCCCTCTGCCTCGGAAAGAACCAGGACAGTGTCGCAGGGTCCCAGTGAGTTCTGGGTGCTTTATTTACATGGGTGTTGGGAGATAGGGTCCTGCAGGACTCGAGAGTCCTCAGGTGAGTGAGGGGTCGTTGGACACAGAACTCATTTACCAGGAGACCGGGAGATGGTCTTCTGCGTGAGGTGGTTGTGCAGGGCTTCGTGCATCACAGAGCAGGTGTATGTGCTTCCTGCCTCCCAGCTTCTCTTCTTTGCAGTGAACTTGCTGTAGAGGAAGTAGGACCCATCATCCTGCTTGACGGGTAGGGTGGTCTTGTAGTCCTGCGTATTAGCTGGTTGCCCATTAGTCGCCCACTCCACATGGATGTCGGCAGGGTAGAAACCATTGATCATGCAGGTCACACTGACTATGTCCTTGGACAGCTCATCTCGGTGTGGGGGCAGGACATACACTTCTGGCTCCCGGGCTGCCCCTGTAGCGACAGAGGTTAACACATGCTTTAACATAGGGACAAAGGGCTAGATGGGGAGGCTCTGTCCTTTTCATCCCACAGTACCACCCAACCTCCCTTCTGCCTGCATCACATTCCCACCTTTAACTTTGGATATGGTCTTTTCAATGGGAGATGGCAGAGCCTTGTTGTTGACCTTGCACTTGAACTCCTTGCCATTCAGCCAGTCTTGGTGCAGGACGGGGAGGACACTGACCACACGATAGGTGGTGTTGAATTGCTCCTCTCGAGGCTTTGTCTCAGCTGTGTTCACCTGTTTGTTGTCTACATACCACGTGAACTGGACATCAGGTTCCTCTTCGCTCACGTCTACCACAACACATGTGACCTTTGGGGTCAGGGAGATCATGAGCGTGTCCTTGGGTCTTGGAGGAAAAAGGAAGACAGATGGTCCACCCGAGAGATTAGGAGCTAGTGTGGGAGACAAGAAGGAGAGATCAGCACCTGTAACCCAGGGCTCCTCTGGGTGCTTAATCCCCACTTGGGCCACAAAAGAATGGATGGTGACTTACGTGGACAAGGTGGACATGGGGCCTTTGTTGGTCTTACATCTTCTGCAGAGAGAAAGATCGGGTTATTGAGATTGGAGGAGAGAAATGCTATGTCAAAGAAGGAATGATTGGGCCCTTAGGGTGAGCTCAGTCAGGCCCAGCCTGCCCTGAGATACGACTCTTGGCAGGCCTGATGCCAGTGGTCATCGCTTTGTGTCCCATAGACAAGCCATCTGGGCTACACCCACCCTGGACATAGTAAAAACCCCCAGAGGACATCTCCCTGGACACAAGTGTGGAAAGAGGCTTCCACACAGTAGGCTAATAGGAGTTTCCTGGTGCCTGTGGCAGATATATTCAGGAAGGCTGACCCCACACTTGTCTTGCAGAGGACCTGTATCTCCCTGGGAACTGTTCTTACCAACAACCTTGTCCACCTTGGTTCCAGTGGCCGGGTGTTCTACATTGCAGGTGGCCTTCTTCTGGCCGGTGACCATGCTGGTGAGCGAGTACAGGCCCGAGTGAAGGATGGCCGGGTAGGTGTGCACGCCGCTGGTCAGGGATCCTGAATTCCATTGTACCTTCACGGGCTCAGGGAAATAGCCCTTGACCAGGCAGCCCAGACTCGTTGTAGAGCTACCTATGCCCGTACATGCAGAAGCCAGAGGGAAGACGGAAGGGGCCGTTGTGCTGGCTGCAAAGAAAAAGGTACCAAGTGACGCAAGTGTTGGACACAGATGATTCTGGATCATGGAGAATCATCTGTCCTTGGGTTTCCATGGTCTTGGTGCTTTGTAAGGTTTAGGCCTGGATGTGGGCTTGTGGCCACTTGTTCCCAGCTATTTTGGTTCACCTGCCTACCTTAGCCACCTCTACCTGTAAACCTCGGCCAGGATAAGCCATTGGCTCTCCAAGCCCAGACAGTCCCAAAGTATACTTCCAGAAACCTGTAGGTGCAGCTGTCCGCAGAGTCTGTCCTTCTCTGCTACTTCCTGTCCTTGCTCCTGGCAGCCATACTCAACAACCTGGTCAGTGCTTTCTGATCCACAGGAGTCAGTACAAACCTGGGCCTATAGCCTCTTTGTGAACTCTGCTTGCCCATGTTACCTGGGCTCCTGCTGGACCACTTGGGCCTGCTCCAACACTCCAGCTTCCTTTGGGTGCCAGGCCTGACTAGTGTGTTTGTTTCTAGGTTCTATGAGTCCTGCAGAGCCCAACCCTGTTGCCAAGCCAGGTCCTGCTCTGATGAGTGGCCCGTCAGAGGCATGTAGGCTCAGCCACCCTTTCTCTGGAAAGTTGGATTTGCTACCTGTTGGCTGCCCCACATGCTTTCCTGAGGTCCACTTGGGGTCACACATTCCCCACCTGCTCGGGTTTTGCCCAACCCTAGTCTGGCCTGGCTGCCACCTCCCTCCTCTGCTCTTCAGAGCTTCCTCCAGGACAGGACCTGGTGAGCTCAGCTCAGCTGGCCAAGATGGCTGCCTCTTCTCCCCCTGCTCTCCTGGCCTTGCCCCATCCCAGATGTGCTGCTGGCCCTCAGGGCTCCAGGAAGCTTCTGGTGCTGCCTGCAGCCTGAGCCCTGGAGGATGGACTGCACCTGGCCACTGAGGAAGCTACATTCTCCTGATCTCTCACGCCTGGAATGCTACCTTCAGCTCAGAGCTCTGCTGGCCTCCCTTTCTCTGACATGCAGCACTGTCCAGAAGTGGAGTGATCCCTCATTGTCCCCTCTGTAGGGCCACCTGTTCTGTTTCTCCTTGTGCTGCTTTGGCAGGGTTTCCCCTGTCCCAGAACCCACAGGCACAAAGCCAGACTGACCCCAGAACTGCTGTCCACTAGTTGTGCTTGGCGGTGCCTGTGCAAGGTCTCCTCTCTGTACTGCCCCAACCCTCTCGGTAGGTGCTCGGGACACTTGCTCTCTGAAGCAACCCCTGCCCTACAGTCCCTGTGTCCCCTGCCTCCCCCCACCCTAGCATCCTCTGGAAGCTCCAGGCCTCACACTCCTGCACATCTGGGTGGATCGTGTGGAGGGCAAAGCAGGTGCTCAGGGGCCAGGGCACAGTGGTGAATGGTGAGCTGGCTCAGGTGAAAGAAGGACAGGGGCCTTCTGATCATGCTGCTCGCCAACATGACTCAGTCTGTGGAGCCCCAACCCTTCCTCTGCTCACCTCCTGCCAGGCCTTTGTCTCCTCTGGCTTTGCCTCTGCCCTGAGAGTCTCCTGCTGAGCCTGCCAGGGCTGTCCTCCTATCGTCCTTCAATAGCCTGAGCCCTGGTGCTGGGCTGGCCCTTCTAACACCTTCTCCATAGCTCACTTTCAGCTGCTCTTCCCTAGTCCCCTCAGCTGCTGCAGGCTCCCCTGTCTTCTCCAGTAGCCACCCGCCCCAGCTCACCACCATATACTCTCTGAGCCCCTAGGGTTGCTATGACCTTTCCAGTATCAACTTGCCCAGCTCATCGCTAGCTGCTTTGTCCTGGTACCCTGAGCCCATGAAGCTGCCCTGGCTCCTGCAGCACCAACATGTTCCTGATCACTTAAAACTCCTGCGCACTTTTCTCCTAAGCTCCTGGGGTTGCCCCGGCTCCTAAAGCACCCATCTGGCCTGTTCACCTGCAACTGCTCTCCTGTGGCCCACTGAGCTCGTGAGGTGTCCCACGGACCCTCCAGTACCTAACTGGCCCAGCTCAATGGCAGCTGCTCCGCCCTGGTCCTCTGAGGCCCTGGTGGTGCTCTGACCTGTCCAGCACCCTTCTGCTTCTGCTCACTGCAGCTGTTATGCTCATTCCCCTGAGCTCTGGGAGCCTGCACCTGCTCCTGCTCAGCTGTGGCTGCTCTGACCCAGTGCCCTGAACTCCTGGGGCAGCCCTGGTTCCTCCAGCACCAATGTTTCCCAGCTCACCTTCAGCTGCTCTGCCCGAGTCTGCTGAGCTCCTGGGCCGCCCTGCTCCCTGCAGCATTTTTCACAAGCCCTACCCTGGTCCCTCAAGTTCCTCCTGGTGCCTTTATTCTCTCTAGCACATGGCTGCCTTAGCCCATCTGTGGATGTTCTTCCTGGCTTTCCTGAGCTCCTGAAGCTGCCCTGGCCCTTCTACATTCTGCCCAAGTTCCTGGCACATACTTTGCCCTGATTAAATGAGCATACTGGCTCCTGCAGCATCCACCTGCCCCTGCTCTTCCCTGGTCCCCGGAGCTACTAGGGTTTCTCTGGTTCTTCCAGCACTCACTGCCCCCGCTCCCCCGCAGGTGCTCTGTGTGGTACAGTGAGATCCTGGCCTTTCCCACGGGCCTTAGAGTACCACCTGGCCCAGCTCAGCAGTAGCTACTCTGCCTGTGTCCCCTGACCTCCTGGGCTTGCCCTGGCCCCTCCAGCTTGCCTACAGCATCTGGCCCCTTGTGTCCCTGGGGAGCTCCTGAAGCACCCACCTGCCTCTACTCACCTGTAGCTGCCCTCCCCAGCTGCCCTGAGCCCTGGGAGCTGTCCAGCTTCCCTAGCACCCACCGGCCCGAGCTCAGCTCTAGCTGCTCTGCTGGGTTCCCTGAGCTCCCCCGGGTCCCTCCAGCACACACCAGCCCAGTTTGCTGGCATCTGCTCTGCCCTGCTCCTCTGAGCTCCTACAGCTGCCTGGGTCCCTCCAGCACACACCAAGCCCAGGTTACTGGCATCTGCTCTGCCCTGCTCCTCTGAGCTCCTACAGCTGCCTGGGTCCCTCCAGCACGCGCTCACCACTGCTCAGCTCCAGCTTCTCACCGCTGCTCCCCCGAGGGGCTGCCTGGCCCCTCCAGCGTTCTGTCCATGCTCAGCGGCTGTGGCTCTATCCTGGACCCGGAGCTCCTCCTGGGTATCACTGGCCCCCCTAGCGCGCAGCTACCACAACTCACACAGAGAAGCTCTGCTCTGTTCCTGAGCTCCTGGGGCTGCTGTGGTCCTTCTGGCACCTCCCCGACCCAAGTAAGGGGCACATTCTTTGCCCTGGTGCTGTGAGCTTCTGGAATTTTCCTGGCTCCTCCAGCACCCACCTGCCCCTGCTTACCTGCGACTGCTTTTCTGGGGCTACATCGAGCTCCTGAGTCTCTCGTGGATGCTCCAGCACTCACCAGCCCCAGCTCAACTGTGCCTGCTCTACCTGGGCCTGCTGAGCTCCTGGAGCTCCCGGGAGCTGTGGCGTGTCCAGCACTGACCTTTCCCTGCTCAGCTGCAGCTGCTCCGTCCTGGTTCCCTGCGCTCCCGGAGCTGCCCTCCTTCCTCTAGCGCCCACCCACCCCGGCTTACTGGCAGCTGCTCTGCCTGGCTGCTCTGAGCTCTGGCAGCTACGCTGCTTCCCCAGCACCCACCTGTCCCAGCTCAGCTCTAGCTGCTCTGCTCTGGTTCTCTGAGTTCTTGGACCCCCCTGGACCCTCAGCATCACCCTGCTCCAGCTCTCCGGGAGCTGTTCTGCCTGGAATCCCAGCAGCTCCTGGAGCTACCCTGTTCCTTCGCACACAGCCACCCACCCTAGCTTACTGGCAGCTCTGCTCTGCTCCTCTGAGCTCCTAGAGCTGCCTAGGACTCTGCAGCACCCATCCGGTCCCATTCACCTGCATCTGC
>PVIC010045989.1:0-14398 GCA_004025085.1 Thryonomys swinderianus
GGTTTTTGTGTATTGATTTTATATCCTGCTACTTTGCTGAATTTGCTAGTTCTGGGATCTGTTGGTGAAGTTTTCTGAGTGTTCTATACAAAGGATCATGTCACCTGCAAGTAAGCATCCTTTGACTTCTTCCTTCCCACACATCCCCTTTTATTTCTTTATCTTGCTTAATTTCTCTGGTTAAGTTTTCAAGTAATATATTGAACAGGACTGGTGAGAAGACACTCTTGTCTTGTTCCATTTTTCCATTTTTTTGACATGCTTTCTACTTTCCTCCTTTCAGTATAATGTTGCTGGGGGTTTTGTCAGGAATGACTTAGCACACTGAGACAAGTTCTTTCTGCCCTGTTTTCAGCATGATGAAATGCTGTAGTTTTGTCACAGACTTTTTCTGCATTACTGAGATGACTGTGGGATTCTGTCTTCATTCTTGTCCCTGGGATGTTTTGCATTCATGGGTTGTATACTTGGATTCTTGGGATGAAGCCAATTCCATCATGATGTTTGACCTTTTTGGCTGTTCATACTATTTTTCCAGTGTCTTCTTGAGGATTTTTGCATCTATGTTCATTAAAGAAATTGAGCTGTAGTTTGTGTGTTTTTTGTGAATCCTTGTCTGCTTTTGGCATCAGGGAAATCCATGCTTCAGGGAAGGAGCTTGGCAGTGCTTCCTCTCCTTCAGGAGCGTGGAAGTGTTTGAAGCCTTTGATGTCCCCTGGCTTTTTGGTAGAAGTCTGCGACTAATCATTCAGGTCCAGGGCTGTTCTTAGTTGGGAGGGTTTTTATTGCCACCTATTTTTCTGCCTGTTATCAGTCCATTCAGGTGGTTTATATCTTCTTGGTTCAAATTTGGTAATTTATGTGTATCTTCTAAATTCTTCAATATATAAGAATATAAGTTTTTAAATTAGCTTCTTATAGTCCTCTGGATTTCAATGCTTTCCTTTTAATTTCACCTTCATTTCTCTTTGCATGGATAAGGGTTCTTTTCTTTCCTTCTTTACTAAGTTTAGCTAAGCATTTATCATACTTTCCATGTTAATTTCTGCTCTGATAATTATTTCTTCCCTTCTGCTAGTTTTGGATTTGTATTGTTCTTGTTTTTGTAGGACCTTGAGGTGCATCATTAGGCTATGTGCATGGGGTGGCTCTTTTCTTTTAGCATAGGTATTACAGCCACAAACTTCCATCTTCCTGATGCTTTCATTGGATCCTAGAGATTTGGATTTGTCTTACTCGTTATTTTGATGTTTTTATTTTTATTTGATTCTAGGAAATTGTAACTTTTCCCCCTGATTTCTTCTGTGACCCATTGATGATTTAATAACGTATTAGTTAATTTCCATGTGTTTGTGGAGTTTTTTGCTAATTTCTGGTTTCACTTACTATGGTCCAATACTAAAATTGGGATTGTTACAATTATTTTATATTTAAGCATATTTTATAGCCTAAGATATTGTCTAATTTTGGAAAACATTCATGTGCTGTTGAGAAAGATGTGTATTCTGGGTTTTTTTTTATGAAATACTCTATAGATACCTGCTAAATCCATTGGTTCAGTGGTATGATTTAATTCTGATATTTCTTTGTTGATTTTCTGAATAGTTGACCTATTTATGTGATCAGGGTGTTAAAAATCTTCCACAGTGATGGCCTTGGTATCTATCCGTCCTACACTCAGTAGTTTTTGCTTTCAGTGTTGTCTGTACCAACATTCAGTACACATATATTTACAGTAGTCATTTCTTCCTGTTGAATTATTCCCTCCCCCAGTTTGTACATAGTATCCATTTTTGTTTCTTCTTACCAAGAAGATATTTGAGAGATGCAAAACTGTACTGAAGCCTTGTGTGCTGGTTCTCTTTGCTGTATATGAAACAGCAGATCCTGAATGTCAATTCAGGGCATATAAGGATAAGCCAAACCGACCATATCATTTTCCTCCTGGAGCTGAGTCACTTAAATAGTCTTAATATGATAAACTCTCTCGTGTGCCACAGGATGTGGGCTGGTTCGATGATCCTAAAAACACCACCGGTGCGTTGACGACCAGGCTTGCCAATGATGCTGCTCAGGTGAAAGGGGTATGTGCCTCCCTCCTGCGTGTGCCTGTATTAATTTCAGTCTGACTCCAGGACAGCATTGCTTTTCTCATAAAGGTATTCTTTACTATCACCATTAAGAAAAGAGACATCAAAGCCTTAAATAACTCATGATGGAAAACAAATGTTTTCTAAACATTGTTTACTGTACAGTGTATCTTGTAAGCTTTCTTATTGCTGTGTTATTCATACTACTAAGAGAGTATATGAAAAGAAACATGTTTTTAGCAAGGAAAGATTTTCAGCATGTTATTCAGGATCATTGTATTAATGCTCAATCAGTAGAAAATTGTGATTGCTACTGAAAGAAGGAGCATGTAGCTGCTGTCCAAAAACTCCAGGGACATTATAGTTCAGAAGAGCAAAGAAACAATATCTCTAAAAATAGGTCGAAATAAACAAAAAGCACATATAGGCTAAAGGTGGTTGTAGCACCTTTTCCCCACTAAGTGTTAGTCAGTGCCAGACAGACATCACGTGATTCTGGGGCATTGATATGGGGGCTGTGAAGGATTCTTCCCTGGAATTCAGAGCAGATGTCTTTGGACATTAATGTACTTCCTGATGCTCTTACTTGGGGGAGCTCTGTAAAGTCACAGTCATGGGACTGGCTCTCCTGGACTGCACTTGATCATTTTGTCTGAGACCAGGTCCACTTGAGAAGAAAAAGTTTAGGAGACAAGAGCGCGGGCCATTTCCAGAGAAGGCAGACCTGGAGAGCAGCAGCTGGGTGGCTTGAGGACACAGAGCATTTCCAAGGTCAAGGGGATGTGCTGGACTAAGACCCAGAGTGGTGGGTAGAGCCACCTTTACAGAGTAACTTCAGTTTTGTTTAAATAATTTTATACAGTTGCCTTTTATTTTTCAATTCTTTATCTGTCCATGTGTGCTGTACCTAATGATTATTCATCGTGAGGAGTTGGTACATGCACAAAACACATCTTAATTCTTTTTCATCCCCTTAATCTTCATTCTTCCCCACCCTTCATCTCTTGATCCCCTACCCATTCGCAAAAGATTGTTCTCCCCATGTCTTATTACCTGTCTTTTATTTTGCTGTTTTATTTATACTTTGGGAAACCATATGATATGTTAACTTGTGTGTCTGATTTATTTCACATAGCATTATAGCCTCAAGGATCATCTGTTTACTACAAATGATGCAGATTTGATATCTGGCTTTAAAGTTGACAGTCCTGCTCAAGGCCATGGTCAGGCTCCCTCTGGCGTTCAAATTGAAAATTGTTATGCCTGTTTGATACAAATTAAATTTGATAATGTTCAATTATATGCTCTCATCTCAATCCATTCCAGCCAGATTAAATATGGGAAGCATCTCGGGTAGGCTCGGATATGTTTGAGTATCCTTAATGGAGCCTGCTAGACTCAAACTGTAAAGTTATATGACTAACACTGGGAATTTCCACCACTCCCTGTTTAATGTCATAGACTCTTATCTTTTTAACTGGCAGACGTTGCTTTAATGATCACGCTTTGAATAATAAAGACTTTCTTGATTCTAATGAATCAGAGAAGAGAGAAGGTACAATGAACTCTGACTTATGCACTTTCTACTTTCAGTATGCATTTAGAGATCAGGGGAATCCTCAGTTTAGAAACCCAGTAAACTTTGTTCAGGCAAAACTTTCACTTGTATTTCATGATTGAGATGAAAATTAACTGATTTTCAGGAAAACAAATTATCATAATCCTCAAAAATATATAAGGATGGGGCTGGGGATTTAGCTCAAGTGGTACCACGCCAACCTTGGATACAGAAGGGCCCAAGTTCAATTCCCGGTACCACAAACAAACAAACAAACAATATATATACATATATATATATATATACACACACACATATATATGTATATATATATATGTTTATATGTATGGATGGGTTTTATATCTGATATAAAAATGTGTTTCTAACTTGTTTTGTTTTTCAGGCGGTAGGTTCCAGGCTTGCTGTAATCACCCAGAATGTCGCGAATCTCGGGACAGGAGTTATTATTTCCTTCATCTACGGCTGGCAGCTGACACTCTTGCTCCTGGCCATCGTGCCCATCATTGCCATCGCGGGCGTTGTAGAGATGAAGATGCTGTCGGGGAGTGCACTCAAAGACAAGAAAGAGCTGGAAGGTTCTGGGAAGGTGAGTCCGACTGAGGCCCACGGCACCTGAGCAGTAACTGACGCTCTGTTATTCCAGTGCTTCCTGGGCTCCAAGAATGATTTTCTAGCCATTTTTCAAGGCTATATTTTTATGCCTGTCTCACAGATGAGATGCGGTAGCTTCACGCCTTTGTCTCCTCGCTCCTCTTTCTCTGCTCTCCCTTCTTTCCTTCAGTGCTTCTTTTTTGTTTTTTCTTCTATTTTTCCTTCCTACCTCTTCTCCCTTTATCCTTCCTTTTCATGAAGTTAAAGCCATGTCTGTTGAAGGTGATAGGCAATTTTAGTACCCACGATAGGGAGACTGAGGACGGGGAGTCCCTGTGTATTTCTTCTGTGTCATTAAGGGCTGCCTGCCCGGCCTCTTCACTGTCACCTGAGCCTCCCTTCGTCCTGTGACTTATTCTCCTCTCCCTGCTACTTGTTTTGCTGCAAGCTCATTTTTTCTCACTACTGAGCAAATGCTTAGGCAGCGTTCACTGCGTTTCCTGCAAAGGCTTTGCTCCTTGTCACAGCCCCGTGAGCCAGGTTTTCTTTTCTCCTGTCTAGCTACAGAGCCTGAGAGCTAGTAAGGTTTGAAGTTAAATTCAGACTCAGACAAATGCGCTCCTGTGATGTAGAAAACAAAGAAGTTCTGATGGCAGAGAGCACCTGCTCCCGCGGGACCTCACAGAAGTGAGAGTTCGGGTCAGGGCTGTGTGCAGAGCGGGCCCTGGCTCTGGGCAGGGAGACATTAGAGCCAGGTGTCCTGTGCCCAGAGTGAGGCGAGCGCGGGGCCCAGCGGCTGAGTTGTCTCTGGGCAGGAGCCTCATCAGCGTGAGCAAGGAGCCAGGTCCCGGGGGTCCTCACCTCAAGTTCTTTGTCCTCACACGCCCGCACCCCTCAACTCCCTGTCCTGCTGTCTTCTAGAAAACAGGAAAATCCACTGAAGCAGGTTTAGTGCTCACCGGCCAGTGTCTTGATGTTTGTGAGGGGGAGAATGAAGACCGAGCCAATGCAGACCTCACGGGGTGTCTGCGTGAGCACTGCAGGGTGAGCGGCCCGGGGTCAGGTCATGGTTGGGAACAGGAAGCACTGGCCCCAGCCGGGAAAGGCCTATGTCAGTACCTCCATTTAAAAGTATGTGGGAGTACGTTTTTCCCTATGGTGTGCGTGACTCTTTATTTGAGAACTTGGCAAAATTTTGAAGGAACGTAAAAGAAGAATGACTGTTTGGTCGTGTCATTGTTTAATGAGGTGTTGGAACTGCCTGAGCAGGCGTCGTAGATTATTTCCAGGAAGGCTGTGATGGATCCTGAGCCGGCTCCTCGCCGTGCAGGGTTAGCACCGTTGCGGCTGAGACCAGATCCAAGACGCGTGGAGTTCTGTTGGGGGTGAGGGGAGGGTGCCGCAGACACGGACAGGTTTCTGCATGAGGAGCAGGAGTGTGACCAGTGCTCTCATCCGTGGTGGTTCTCGAGAGCGACAGGGCCTCGTACAGAAAGTAGTGGATTCAGCACAACAGTCCCTACAATGGTGAAAATCAGCCCCCAAGTGCTGGTGGTTCTCACCTTCGCAGTGGTCTCACGGTAGAGAGAGCTCTCTCTGCAGCATCTCCCTTACTGCTCTCTGTGACTGCGTTGGACGCATACTAGAACTCGAGGTTCAGACAGATCAAGTATCTTTTCCAAAGACACACGGGAATATTCCTGTCAAATTCGCACAATCTCCTGATATTTCTGTGTGTGCTTGTTCACTAATACTCTATATTTTCTTTTTTACCAAAGCCACTCTTTATCTCTCAAAAATACAAATCAGGTCATGCCAACCCTTGTTGAAGCCTTCCAGTGGCTTCTGGTCACAACTAGAATAAGCTCCATCCTTGCCCCTGGCTGTAAAACCAGCCCGGCCTGGCCTGGCCTGGGAACCTCTGAGAGCCATCTTGCATCGCACAGCACATGCCCACACTGCCTGCCTCACCCACAGGTCTTGAAATTCCTGGAGCACGCAGATGTTTTTATATTATTGCAGTCTCAGAACTATTGCATTTTCCTGACACTCAAAGTAACTTAAAGATAAACAGTGGGAAACGGTGGAGATGGGAAGGAGTCAAGGGCAGAAAGAGGAGGGAGAGGGGAGGAAGAGAAAGGGTTAAGATTCGATGCACACATGTACTAACTTGCCACGAGGTGAACATTCAGGGAGTATTGCAGACAAACTAAAAAAAATAAAGTCAAAAAGAGGCGTGTTCATTTTTTCTTTTCCTTTCTCCGAAAGAGCTTAGTGCAGGATGCTGTCTGGGAGAAGCAGTGCTCTTTCCTCTCCCCTGGGATCCGCCTTCCTCCTAGTGACTGCTGCGTCTCCGTGTGAAACCCCTGGAGTACACGAAGCTTTCTCTGATTGCTTCATTGAGAGGAAGTAACTATATTGTTAAAAGATTACGTTTTAATCACCATGCAAAATCTGGGACTCAGCCTCTATCGGGCGGTACCCTGAATGACAGTGATATTTACAAGTGTGTCACAAGACACTCCTGCCTTAGAAAAGGAGCCCAGAGAATGTTTCTTCAAACCGTTACACTGAAATTCAGCATAAAACCTCATTCTTTGGCAGACGCTGCTGTAGTTTATTTAGTGTTCATAGAAACCCAGAGAACCTCTATCTTTAAATGCTTATAATTAAGAATATTTCTAATAAATCTGAACAAGGATTTTCATTGAGGAGTTCAGTATATTTATATTGAAGGTATGTTTTTTTCTCAAGCTCCTTTCTGTATTTTTAGGATTCTAAAATGAGTATGTATTATTTATTAACTATATTTTTAAAAGCCAGCCATGATGGTACAGGTCTGTAACTCCAGTACTCTGGGAAGCTGGTGCAGGAGGATTGCAAGTTTGAATCCAGCCTGGGTGGCAAAAGTGACTTAATAAGTCCCTGTCTCCAAATATAAGAAAAGAAATGTTCAAAGGACTGGGAATGTAGCTCACTGTGAAGGTCCTAGGTTCAATCCTCACTACACAGAACTCTGTAAAAGAAATTATAGAATACTTTTAACATAAATTAAGTCTGGATATTTTCCTGTCATTTTAAGTAGATTGTGGCAAATGTAGTTCAGTCGTCTTGGGTCGTCTGATCACAGAATGTTACTACTTATGTTCGAGACAGAATCTCACTGTGTAGGCTACTGACCTTAAATTTAGATCCTCCAGAGTGCCACCATGCTTGCTTAGAATATTAATTTTAATTTTTTTAAAAAAATTTGTTTTTGAGTTTGTTATTAATTTTTTTCTAATAGCTCCTGGAGTAATATTCAAAATTGATTTAATGTCTTATGAAACAATTGCTGTTGTCTTTGAATTTAGCTAGTTTGTGTAGGACTCTGTAACAGAGACGTGAGGTGCACAAACACCTGTGCTTTCTAAGGTGCCAGGGCTTTGATGGGTGCATCGTCATGAGAGTCGCATTTGAGCAGTGTAAAGGCCAGAAAAAGAACATCTTAAATGGCACGAGTCCTGTCTCATGTCAACTGATGCCAAGAACAGTTCCAGGAGCTCTGAGACCCTGGTGTTGTCCCGGTCCTTCCCGTCTGCTGCGCACAGCGACGCGAGTTCTAGGCCCTTGGCACACAGCTGACGCCACAGGGAGACGCTGTTGCTCCTTACACTCTCGGCCGGCCATTAGCCAGACTCTGAGAGGTGGTGCACAGGGACGCACTCCGGTCAAGTAGATGTGTCAGGAGCAGCCTGCCAGTGGGACGTAACTGAGCAACAGAGACGTTGACCTAGTAACTTCAATATTTAGAACTCTTCCTAAAAAATCATTTAATAATACGGGCAGATATCATAGTATAAGGAAATGTCTCACAGTGTTATTGTTAATAAGAAAGAAAAACATTCAGAATAAAGGAATACCTAACTGGAATATTCTATAACCATTGAAACCCATTATTAATGGATATTTAATAACCTTGGGAAATGGTCTTGATATTTGTTAAGGCAAAAAATGAAAAACCACCAAAGAGAGAATTGTGCCCCTCTGGGGTTAAGGTGTAAGCCGGGTGTGCTGGCCCCATGGTGGCCTCCACGTGTGCCCACTGGGGAGAGTGAAACAGGAGGGCTTGACTGGGCAGCAGTGTGAGCAAGCCACTAAGACTTTGTCTGAAAATAAACAGTAGACATGGCTGGGACGCGGCACAGCCCAGCACCACAGAAACCAACAAACAACATTCACTAGGTCTGGAGCACAGATAAGGGATGGAATTCATTCTTAGAAATCCACACACAGGTGTGCACACATCCACATACATGGGACACGTACACTTTAGAGGAAAAGTAGTAGATAAAATACAGTCATAACTTTTTATTCCTATATTGAAAACATGAGTTTTCAACATTTTCCGAGTATTATTGAGTTATTCTGAATAACAGTAATAAAGATAAAATATAATGACGTTTAAAAAGGTTTAAAATAACTCTACTGTCCCATTAAAATATGACCATTAAACAAGAAGGAACACTGCAAATGAAGGCAAGTGCTGAGTTCTGAGGTTAATTTTATAACATTCTGTGGCTTTCGGGCAGTGCCCAGTCCCTTTAAACCCTGGCTCCTCTTTCTGTAAAGAGGGAAAGTTCAAATTGGTTGTTCAAATACCAAGACCAATTTGCTTCAGTTTGATAAATTGCTTGGCATCTTTTTCCATGAAGAAGATACACATAGTACTGCTGAGTGATAAATCCTGTGCAGTCGTCAAACTTGTCTTACCCTTTCTACAGAACCCAAACTAACTGCCCTGTTTTCGCCTGTGCCTCTTGGCGATGGGTGATGTCGGCTACAGATCGCTACCGAAGCCATAGAAAACTTCCGGACCGTCGTGGCCTTGACCCGGGAAGAGAAGTTTGAGCAGATGTACGGGCAGAGCCTGCAGGTCCCCTTCAGGTGAGAACCAGCGGAGGTCAGGGCTTAGTGTGAGGAGTTTTGCAGTTCTCAGAGTTGTTCTCACAAGGCTTACTTTGCCCAGGAGGGAGGGCACAGTCGGGACGTACTGGTACCCAGCCAGGCAGAAGTGCTGAGCCGCTGCTGAGTCTGGGCGGCTGGGAAGCAGGTCCCCCAGCGGCTGCCCAGGGCGGGGGCGGGGGAGTGGAAGGAGGCGGAGTCAAGACTGCCTGAGGTCCCGGTCTGACTGTGACCCTGTAGCTCTGGTATGGGGAGCAGTCTGGCTCAGCTGAGTGGAAGTCAGTGCATACCAGGACGTGGCATCTCTCGGGTACCCCGCCTGGGCGTTCTTCCCTCCGCTCTGGGGCACCTTCTCTGCTTCCTCTGCCACAGCCATCCCAGGGAGACTGTGGGCTGGTGGTGTAAACCTGAGGGAGCCCAGGTCTCCGAGGCTCCATTCTTCTCATGCAAAAGGAGATCACTGGACCTTAATGTCTGGTTTTCCAACTTTCTCCTTCTATAGTGATAGTCGGGTCTTTTTTTTTTCTGAGAAAGTTTTCATTCGAAATCCCAATACATGACAGAGGTAAAAACAAAAGTTGATACGGCTGAAGCACAAGTCTGAAGCACAGGCTGCCCATTTCCTGGCATGCTCCCGCCCACACTTTCACGTCCCTCAGGGAACCCAGCCTCGGGTCTTTTGCGATGCCTGCAGTAAGTCCCCCAAATAACTCAGGGTTTCTTCTGACTTCCTGTATTTATTCACAAGGTAATGGACCTCCAGTGCATAAATGGATATCCAACCCAACACCCAGGTCCCCAACGGCCGGGCACCCTATTCCTGTCACACCACATGGCACCTTTGGTTTGTAGGTATTAGGTAAATGCGTAGGGCAGGAATGCTGACCATATAGGACACATGTTAAATGTTAAATAATTGAGGAAAAGGGAAGGACTTTCATTTATTAATTCCTAGTAGGTTCTATACAGGTACATAGGCTGAATGCTCAACATAGAGGTACAGATCATCCTTCACTAAAGGTGAAGACACAGGTTCAGAGACAGAACACGTAACCAAGTCCACACAACTGGGAAGTAAAATAAGGTGACACAGTTCTGAGAGATTAAACTAATTTTTGTCTATCTTACATCTGTGGTCCACTGTCAACCACTGAAAAGCTACATGTTAAGGACAGAGACGTGAAAGTGCAATAAGTTTTCAAACATATTCTTTTCAGAAACTCTTTGAGGAAAGCACACATCTTCGGAATCACATTTTCCTTCACCCAGGCCATGATGTACTTTTCCTATGCTGCTTGTTTCCGGTTTGGCGCCTTCTTGGTGGCACGTGGTTATATGAGTTTTGAGAATGTTCTGTTGTAAGTATTGGGTTAATATTGACGATACAAAGCTGAAGCAGTAGTCCTGGGCTGAACGTGCTTCGTGTGCAGATGGAAAACCCGAGGCGCAGCCTGTGAAGAGGCTTTGGTGGATGGGAAGGCGGCATTTTGCCCTGTGTCTCTGTGTTCCTCCGTAACGCACGCCCTTCTGCTGCTAACTCACATGTGTCTGACTTGCGCAAGACTATGGCTGGGTGTGTGACTAACCCCAAGAGTCTCCTGAAGATGTCGGCCTTTGGGAAGAAGCCTAGGCCTGAGGGAGGAGCTCTGTGTAAAGGGCTTTGCAACACAGCAGCTGGGACACGAAAGTGGTGTTCACGTTCCACACACCCCGGAAGTCTCAGGATGAACTCACTTTTCCTCAGTAAGAGAGCAGTTGCAAAGGAGGTGCTGGAGAAATACAAAAGGAAAAACTAGATGAGGATTTTCTGTTATAGTTCCATGGCTGTAGAAAATTATACAGTGGTCTAGAGAAATCAGGTTTAACTTTACAACTGGTACACCAACCTAACCAGTTTAGTAGTGAAAAGCCTGTGTGACCTTTCTGATCTCATGGATTTGGTGACTGATAGAGCCCTGCCCTTTAAAAGTATATGAAACTAGAAGTAGTACAGTTTTACATTGAAATCAGAATCATAGAGGTCTATATATATATATAAAATGTGTTAATATATTTCTGTTCTATCTAGGCATTGACCTATTCACGCATTATAGTGAGTTCAGGGTGGGCCTAACAGAAGCTTTAGAACATTTACTTTCTCATATGTATGTGTGAAATAGGAAGTATAGGTATTACTTGTGACTGTAACCTAAAGAGCAAAGTCAGACAGCATGAACGTTCGGTCTTTAATTCGATAATTATTTGATATATGGCTTTAATTTGACTTGATGAATCTTGCTGCCACTTGGACATTTAGGTTTGCAAATGAATCTTCTCAATAGGTGAAGGAAAGGGGAGACTTACGTGATGAGAGTCAGGTAGATACCAAGGGCTTGAATGATAAGAGAAAATTTAACCATCTGTGTGATTTCTAGAGCAAATTTTTTTTTTTTGAGACAGGGTCTCGCTACATAGCTCGCTCGAACTCAGCAATCCTCCTGCCTCTGCCTCCCTAGTGCTGGGATGACAGATGGGAGCCACCACGCCTGGCTCTAGAGCAAATTTTTTAAAAAGAACCTAACAGTGACACAGGGTGCTGCTTAACCACAGCTGTAGAAGCTGCTTATACATATTTTGATAAATGTGTCCAGAGGTTGGTGAGAGAAGCTACATAAAAACAAAGGGGCTTTAAAACCCCATCTAGTACTTAGTCTGATGACAGGTGAAGTAGGTTTTTCTTCAATTTATAAAATTTAAATAATTCTCTTGTATAATTATTCGCGGCAGTGCTCCCTTCTTGTGGAAGTGTCAGCTTTCTCACAATGCAGCCATGACCGTGTGTGGGTCTTGTCTTCCGTTCTCTAGGGTGTTTTCAGCCGTCGTCTTTGGCGCCATGGCCGTTGGGCAGGTCAGTTCATTTGCCCCCGACTATGCCAAAGCCAAAGTGTCTGCTGCCCACATCATCAGGATCATTGAAAAAGTCCCGGCCATTGACAGCTACAGCACAGAAGGCCTGAAGCCGGTGAGTGCGAGGCTTCCCCCTGTACAACCTGCTCCTGCTAATTAAAAACATTCAAAGGGGAAATTAGACAAAATGTATGTTTTTTAATATGCTGGTAGTGATACGGAAATTCAGAGATCATGTGTTTATTTGAGAAAGTGCTAATAATATCCAGGACTTCTATATGACAAAGTTAAAGGGAGGTAAGAATACTGCTGGCTTTATAAGCAGATCCTAGTAATCAAGTTTTCTAATATGTAAATTGCTCAGTTCTGGGGAAACAAATTTATCATGTCAGTATTTTACTTTTGCACTGGATCAACAACCCATTCAATAAAAACATTGACTTTTAGGTCTTATATATTAATTCTAGCTGTATTTTACTTGTAGCCTGGTCCACTGCCTTTTGAAAGTTACGGTAGAAGTGCTTAGGTCATTGGTGGCAAACCTATGGCACATGTTGTGCATTGAGCACACAGAACCTTCTCTATTGACATTTTGTGATAAATTCATGGGTTTTTGGTTGCAGATCAGGCACTTCTCTTTAAAAGGTTCACCATTTCTGGCTTGACTCACCTTGTGTTTCAGTTTTGCAGCAAACTTACTGTTGCTGTCCTCATTTTAGAGCACACTGGAAGGAAACGTGACCTTCCGTGATGTTGTGTTCAAGTACCCCACGCGTCCAGACATCCCAGTGCTTCGGGGCCTGAGCCTGCAGGTGAAGAAGGGCCAGACGCTCGCCTTGGTGGGCAGCAGCGGCTGCGGGAAGAGCACAGCAGTCCAGCTCCTGGAGCGGTTCTACGACCCGCTGGCCGGGACAGTGGTGAGCATTCTCCCGTTCAGCTCATTTCAGGCTTTTCCTCAAGGCCTGGGCGTGTTCTTCATTCTGAGGGACAAGGCATTGTTGCCAGCCTTCTAAATAACAGCCCCACTGAGTAAAGTCTGGTGGCGAGCTCTCGGCCAAGTGCGGGTGGTAAACAGGGTACCAGGCTACAGGAGGGTTAGGAAGGGAGAGGAGACTTGGGAAGGAGCAAGGACCAGGAGCAGGGGTGAGAGGTACCTAAGGGCAGCAACTTGAACAGGGCAGGCAGAGTCCAGGGAAGTCGTGTAGGAAGCGAAGGGTGAGACAGCATCAGTGATGGAGAGATGGCACTGAAACATCTTCCAGGGGAAAACAGAGAGATAAAACAAAAGAACACAACAGATCAAAACAGTTGCCCCATGAGGGCAGAGTGTGGAGGGATACCATTTCATTTTCTAAGAAGATAAGTGAAGAGAGAGAATCATTCATTCACCAGAAAATTTGAATGCACTTCCGGTGACTGTCAGACAGTGCTAGGCATGGGCTAAGAGTCTTGAAGAGAGTGGTCAATTTAAACGATTATAATGGGGGCTAGGAAAGAGCCATAGTAGGAAGAACAGAGTTTAGAACAAGAAACTTTTATGATGTTGATATGTAGTTGTTAGTTGTATTCAGCGATGAGATTTAAAGTACGAAATAGCTGGAGTGGTCTGGGCACTGACCAGAGACTTGCTCCGTCTGGGTCCTACTTGCAGTTAAAACCAAAATGCAAAAGAATTTCCAGCTGTAGTTCAAAGATTTTTTTTCCCCCTTCCTCTCAAAAAGGAAAAATTAGATACTAATTACAGGAAGAAATCAGGCATTTTGCTTTTAGGCCCATTTACCAGAAAAGCTTACAAGCAACATTGTTCTGATTGTTTCTTTATTGATATTGACTTTGCAAGTTACGCTTTTAGGCCCGAATCTTTTGAGCAATTTTCTGAATTCTCTAGACTTTCTTGGCCTTATGTCAGACCATGGCCAAACCCCAGGCAAAATAGCTGTGCTTCAATCTGTTCCATATTATGGGCTTGTCAGCGTGTCTTCCTGGAGAAAGAATCCTTTGGTTAACAGAGGTCTTGAACAGTTTGCACTCCAGTGTATTGTGCCAGGCAGCGGAAGCCAAGGGTGTTGTCGTCTTGCTCAGGGTGATGAGAACTTCATCAGAATGATGGGGACTATCCGTTTGACCATGATCAGTTACTTAGGCAGTATTTGTTTTTCTCCTGAGGTATAAACCTGGAAGAACTATTTTAACTTTTCTTTCCTCAAACATGTTTATCAAGTACAGAATCCTAAGAAGATTTGCTGTTTAGCCACAATCTTGTTTGGTTTCTACTGCCTGTCTCCACCTTTAAATTCGTACCTTCATT
>PVIC010045990.1:0-14406 GCA_004025085.1 Thryonomys swinderianus
GGAGGATTGCTGAGTTCAAGGCTTGCCTGGGTACATAGTGAGCTCAGGGCCAGCCTGAACTACAAAGCGAGACCCTGTCTCAAAAAAAAAAAAAAAAGGTCAGAGTCTAATGGTAATAAATATTTAGAAATCTTAATAGGCACACATGCACAAATAAGGATTTTTTTATTGTACTTAAAAAGTTTCTAAATAATGTATTCCCTTAACCTTACAGAAGCCAGTTTTAGGCAAGTAAATGAAACTAACATCCTGTATGAATAATGAAAAAAATGCTTTCTAGGGCTTGTACTTTAATCTTTAGTTGTGTAGTTAAGTGCATAAAGATATATACCAGGTAGTCAAAACATTCTCTGGAAATCCAAACATATATAACAAGCGAAATCACTATTTGGAAAATACAAAATTTTAATAATTACATTATTTCTTAATCCTAAGAAACCTACATAGGAAATATTTTTTAAATGAATAATGAGTCCTGGAAGTTATATGATGTTACCAGTCACGTGCTAAATTATCAAGACTTCCTACTCTAAAACATTACATCCTGTAAAAAAGGGAAAGAGAAAAAGCTTATAGCTGCTACATAGTCCTTAGTATTATGTACATGACAGAATAACTTCTTCAATTAACTTTAAAATCACTTGGCCTGTTTTTTTTCTCAAATGCTCAAGCTTTGCTGTGTTTTTAATGTAAAAAGCTGGCCCTCAGAACATTCATCTCAGTTCAACAGCTCTCCACTAAAAAAACAGCACTCAGAAGACAAAGGAAGGTCAAAGGGCCACCACCTGGTCCTGGACCAGCGCCCCTGACGCTCCCCACCATGTGGCTCTCTCTTTATCTCCTGGCATGGAAAGCGCCTGATTTCTCTCACTTCAATGCAAAGGGCTCCTCTCCGCCATGGTTCCCAGGCACACACCTTTGCTCCCAGTCTAGGGTCCATTTGGCCTTCTTTCCAAGCCTCACACAAATGCCTTCAGCATTCATCATGGGCTTAATGAAATAAAAAATAGAGGACTAGGGATTTAGCTCAAGTGGTACTGCATCTACTTTGGAAGCACAAGGGCCCAAGTTCGATCCCAGGTACCGCCAAAAAAAGAAGAAGAAAAAGAAAAACAGGACAAACAAATTTATGCAAAAAGACCTCTGCAATTTATAAACAAAATATTAAAAGAATGTGTAACACTAAAACAATTTTCTTAGGAAGCTAGAACATGGTATTCAAAAATAGAAGTACCTGAGGTGTCATTTTTATTTTTTTGTATCACTGGCTAGAGATGCAAGTTTGCTGAGAATCTCAGTTTTGTACTCTGTATAATTTGTACATGTCATCAGCAAAATGTTTAATCCTAGCATTAACATTGCCTAAATCGCTCATAGCCATTCTCAGTATTTTGTAGGACATTTACCCAGTGACTGTTTTGAGCTCGGTAAAACCCCGTGTCAATCAGTGTCTGGCTACCAAGTAAGTAGGATGTTACTGCGTATTAATCAAGGGTAAACTAGTTCCTTTGTAATGCAAATGTCACACCTTCATTAGTTTACTGAATATTGCCTATGTGAAGAGCTTTGCACTAATTTTGAGATGTTATCAAGAAATAGTGAATGAGGTAATACATTTTTCCAAGGAACTATACAGATCACATAACATAATAACACTGAGGAAGCCACACCAAAAACCCTCCTACAAATTATGGAGTACATATTAGCATGCCGATAACATAAGTAAAACTACATTAAACTAAGAGCTGGAAGCAGAGAACACAGAATAAAACAAGATGGCCTAATCTGCGGTCTAGAATGGCTTCTCACAGCAGGCGGTCCACGCAAGTCCTTGTACTGAGGCTGCTGGTCAGTGAACAGAGCAGGGGCACTTGGAGGCTTTACCAGGCACAGCAGGAGCCTCAGACCATTATCTGTGCCATCTGCACGCGGACAGTAGGAGAAAACAGGGTTTGTTTTACCGTATCAATCAAGTGGACTTTCTATCATGATAAATGTATAAACATCACCACTGCAGGATCTTCCTCTTCCACACTTTTAGGCCAAAAATTTAGTGCCTATTATTATTCAAACAAAGGTTTTTAAAACCTTCAAACTTTCAAAGAATGAAGAATTTTATTAGCAAAAGAATAGCCTCAAATAGCTATGAGTAATGGGCTATTTTAAAAAGACTAACTTGTAAGATTTTATACGTCTCAATAAATTTTGGTTTAGATCTCTATTTTCAATATCTTTCAGCAAAAACCTTTAAACATAAAAAATAATACCTCCATCCAAGTAGAATCTTTCTGTTTAGCACAGTTAGTAAGGGCAAAGTTGCTTAGCATGTGACATGGACCTAAAACACCTCACAAGAAGAAAAGAAGCACAGGCAAGAAGATCACTTAAGTGTACATAAATATGTTTTAAGCTCTCTGAGTTCAGAAAAAGTAAACATATTTTTAAATCCTAAATCATTTACCTTCTACAATTATCTCATCTACCAGAACTCCAAAATCAATTTGACTGAACTTTCATTTATGCTTTATAATAGGAAAAAATGACACATTTCCAAATTTAATTAACCAAAACAAAATTTCCTAGGACACCCCATGTAATTCTGAGTGGACGAACAATGCATCTTAGCCACTCAGGACAAAAGGTCATTTGGAAGGGATGTGCCTCTAAGGGTTTACAAAGGCCTGGTCTCCAGTCCTGTAATGAGAGAGGAAGCACATCTCAGTAGAGGAAGGATGCCCACTTTAAATAAGGAAACGGGCTTGCAGGATGCACACACGCTGCTTTCTATTAACGATAAGCACAGTCTACAAAAAGAGCCCAGACGGCGCTAACTTTCATGTAGAATACCTGCGGAGAGTGCCTAACATAAACAAGCGACAAGCCATGTGTCCACTTGCTGTTTTACTAAATGATTTATGTGTTCACAACGGAGGCTGGTAAATACTGATGACCATATTCCAGTTAAGAGCTGTAATTACTGGTGTGATGACTGTGAACCAGGATCAACGCCAATAATGTTTTGGGAGAGAGGCATACTTCAGGGTTTATAAGGATAATTATACAAGATAAATGGCTTTGCTGTGTGACTTTTTTTAACCAGAGGGAAGAAGGCAGAGATTTCTTAAGACCTTTACCCTAATTTTAAAAACACTTTATTGCTTATGTTTGTAAACTATGGTATTTGTTGAAGTCTGATCTCCTCCGAGGCATAACCCTGACAAATACTACTCTAATTCTGGCTGCCACCTTTTGGCTCCCCTCAGCTGTGTGTGCGTCTCTGTCTCTCACATGTGTACGTGAACATATCTTAATCAGATGCATTTTGACTGCAATAAACCCCAACCTATATTTAATTACTCAGCAGGTGACTGTCCGATCTGCCGACCTGCCCTGCCCGACTCCCCACACTTCCTTCTCACCACCTAGTGTCTTAGCACCTCAACAGGCAGATAAGCAAGTAAATTACCCAGCTGTCAACAATTCACTCTAATTGCACCGGGGATTGAGAATTCCCAGGAACTACCTCTATGACAAAGTGGGGCGGTCTGCAAGCCGCGTCTACAGTCCAGCCCAACCCCAACCCCTTTGTGCAGTGTCGGGGTGAACTTTGTAAGCCCAGAAGACTCCAAGACTTGTGTCAGGCATCCGTTCACGGGGCAGTAATTTGGAACTGCGCTCTGGAAGGACCTGGGGCTCACGCCCTGCTGGGCCACAAAACAGACTGAGTAGCTGCACAGCCTTCTGGGAGTCACTCCAAAACAGAGAAGTGTTTTTCATACATTGTTCTAGAATTTTGATAAGATATTTCAAAGAAGCTACTATAACTTTGAATTTAAACTTTGTGACATTTTGAAACGTGGGTTTGGGGAAAGCATGGAGTACTACTGTCTATACGGGGGCTAGAAGACTTTCAGTGGAGCCCTAGTCACACCTTTGCTAGCAAACAGATAGCATGCGTTCTCCCCCGCCCTCTCCCAGCAACGGTGTGAGGGGGAGAGTGCAGCCGGGTGGACAGGCCCGCGGGGAAGGAGGCGGTGCCCACACCGAGGGCCGCACCACCTGCTCCGCTCCCACGGTGCGCTCGTTTCAAGGTAGGAGGAATGAACGCGCACTGACACTTCTTACAGTGAGCTGAGGAAGGTGCCTGGGGAAGCAAAGTCCAAGAGGACCGCAACAAGCTTTACAGTGGGGCTTGCAGAGCGCTGGAGGGGCTCTCCACTTTTCTTATTTTGGCATCTGAGGATGTGTAGGGAAAATTAAAAGGGGGCCACAGCTTCAGATATTGCTCCTATTTTTATATCACACAGGCCTTGCTCCATATATATAATGTCTTCTTATCTAAAATTCCCAAGGACTTGCAGTAAGCAGTCTGCGCGCTGACTTGACCACAGCAAGTCTTAGGATTCTAGCTTCTCTCTGGGGATCTGTGACTTGTGTTCTGGGAAGAATTTATAAGACTCACTGTAACGGTTCCCTTGGAGCCATTACTTTCTGACAGTGAAGGTAGCAGATTTTTAAAAAAATAGGACACTTGCCAAAATACGTATTGGCTCCAAACAAGGCAGTGTGCTTTAGACAAACATAATAAAACTGTTATAAAGTGGTTCACTAAAATGTGAATATACTGTAGGTCAAAACACACTGCTCAGGGACATCTTGATATATAGCCCATGTTTCACTAAAACGTGAAAAGCCTAAAACTTAAGTACTACCCTTATGACTCAACACCAATACAATAACAAGAATTTTCTCCAGTTGCTTTATTATAAACAAAATCAATTATTACTATGTCAAGTCTCTCACACATAAAAACGATCATATTACTGTGTATTATCAAGATCACAAATTCAAATGCCTGCAGGGCAAACATGGAATGTAAATAAGTGAAGCAGGCCAGGTGCAGGCTGTGGTAAACTTAACAACACTTCTCCAGAGCATAAAAGAATCTCCCTTTAAAGCGCACCTCCAGTGTAGCGGTTCTGGAGCGCAGCCCTGGATCTTGCATCTCTAACACGCTCCTCTGGGCAGGGAAAGAACTAGAGAGCTTCTCCTTTTTCTATGGACTGGCCTCACAGCAAGCCCACCTCTGGGCTGTCGGATTTCTCAAACGCCAGAAAATCATTCACTCAACAAAATTTCCCAACCTCATCCGTATTCCCGGAATTCGAGGACTGAAGACACAGGAGAGAGCCTGGGAGGTGAAGCGAGGACTAACTAGGCGAAGAGTGAGATGCACAGGCCCAGAGTCGGTGCCTGGGGAAAGCAGCAGGGGACTCAGTGTTGCTGGGCTGGGCTGGTAGCACGTCAGGCAGGGCGACAAGAGCTTGTCTCCGCGAGAACATGACATTCGAGTTCCTTGAAGACAGTGAAGGAGGAAGCAGCGATGATGTCTAGGGAAAGGAGAGAGTAGGAGCACACAAGGAAGAGCACAGCACTGCTCGTGACCGTGGGACTGGCGCAGAGGGCGGGTGACAAGAGCTAGTGTGAGGAGTACTGAGAGGACAGTGGAGCTCCTATGGGCTTCACCTGCTCTCTTTGCTTTCAAACAGTGAAAAGCACCAGGCCACTTGGGGCCAAACCTTTCTCCAGGTGCTTCCACTTCTCTTCTCCCTCCCTCTCCTGGCAGGCGAATAGATACAATGGGCCTTTAAGATGCCACAGTGAAGCACAATCGCAGGTGACGCAGACCAATCATACATTGTTAAATGCTACTCCCGCCCTTGCATCCAATCACACCCCACCGCGAGCACTGCTCCCGGCCTCTCATCCAATCACATCCCAAGCCGCCCTATATAAATGCCTGTAACTTCCATAATAAACGGCAAAAGCTTCTCAACTGACAGGGAGCCTGGGAGTCGTGATTCCACGTCTCCCGCTCACCCTCCCGAGGTTGTTGGACGACAGAGACAGTACAGTAGCCGGCCTGACCTGGATGACCGCCACTGGCTGTCCAGTAAAGTTTAAGGTTAGAAATAAGATTAATATTATTAGCCATTTTTATCATTACACATTTTCTTTCCTGAATCACACTGAAAATGAATCATTTTGAGGCTGGGGGTATGTATAGTTCAGAGAGCACATGCTTAGCATACATGAGATGCAAAGAACTCAGTTCAGTTCCCACCACAACAAAACAAAGTTACAAAGACAGAAAGGAGGAAGGGGAGGGGAAATAATGGAGGGGAGAGGTGGGCAGTGGGGAGAGGAAAGGCTCTTTACTAAAAGTGTACACACACGGTGGTTTTTGAAGAACTAATGGAGGTGTCAGCGGCTCCTGATGAACAGAGGTAGAATTAAACCTCAGCCAAGTTGTCCCTCATGCCTGACTTGGCTGCCACCCGCTCATCAACTAGGACACACACACCGGGACCTGTCTGTCTGGCACTGGTGACTGGCACAACTAAAGACATACAGCAGCTCCTCAGCCTCTCTGTAATCACTGTCAAGCATCTGGAAGGACAGTGGCCTAGGTCAAGGGCACCTTCAGAGATGGCAGATCTAATTTGCCTTTTATTCTCCGATACAAAACTCTGTATAGCAGGAAGTCTCAGGGCCAAATCTGCAACCTTTTCAGGGAGTCTTCAGAGCCTCAAGGACATCATCTGAATGTGAATTTCATTCCTGCTACGATCTTACTTTGCTACTTGTGCTTTTCCATTGCCTAACTTTCTTCCCTACCAATATTAAATTCATTTTCTCTGAGCATATTATATCCTCACGATCATTAAGTCTCCTTAAATCCTTTTCAAACTCAGGTCTGGAATCTATTCATTTATTAAATATTTATTGAATGTCTACTGTATGGCAGTATTAGGTGCTAGGTATATATCAAAAAACAAAACAAAATCCCTGCCTGAGATAAAGAAGAAAAGGTAACTTGCTCTCAAGAAGTCTGATTTAACCAACAACACACTTAGCAGTAGTATCTCCACTCATTGATATGAAGCTGCTAATTCACAGCCACTGGGATGTCACAGTAAAAGGGAGTGCTCCTCAAAGCCCCAGGAGTGCAGAGGGGCCGAGTCAGGTGTGACAGTGGGACAAAGCTATGTGAGAATGAAGCCAGGACACTGTCGCTTTGGGGCTGCCCTGAGCCCTCAGTCTAGGTCAGATCAAAAGCACAGAGAGGCGCTGTTAAGTTCCTGTGTTGCTTTGCCACCTTCACTCTGCCATACTGTTGCCCTTCTGCCATGTGCCACCCTGTCCTGGAGCCAACCAGTTACCAACTACAGTCCCTACAAGCAGTGAGCCTAATAAACCCTATTCCCTTTTAACTGTGGGTATTGGGTATTTTGTCTCAGTTGCAAGAGAAAAGAAGCTAACACCATTAATATACCATTAATATGTATATTAATATAGGATATGCCTGTGCAAAAATGTATTCCCAGTAAAAAAGCATGTATTGATCTCTTTTTTATAAGACAGCTCAGGAAATTTTTCCTGTTAAGGGTCAGAAAGTAAACAGGCTTTTGAGGTCATATACCACCTCAGATGTACAACATCTTCAGTCCTTTGTCCTGTTAAATGCTTTAAAATTTATAACTTGGTTTTAAAGCATCACATACTGCATGATTCCATTTACGCGAAGTGTCAGAACATAAGCAAATCTAGAGAGAGAAGGTACAGCAGGCTTGTGGGGCAATGAGTGCCATTCACACAGGGCTTCTTCCAGGGTTGACGACCCCTGCAAGATGGCTACAGAACTCTGTGAATATACTCAGAACACTGGATTTTACACTTTAAGTGGTTGGATTTGGGCGTAGGTGAACCATATGTCAGTAAAGGTGCTATAAAATATGCAGTCTCCATTCTTGTCTCGGAATACCCAATAGGCTATGGCAGCAGTTCTCCAGGTGTAATCTGAGAGCTCCTGAGTGTGCCCAAGACACTGGTGGGGCACAGTGGCAAAAAGTAAAAACTATTATCCAAGAATATTAAGACATAATTCAGCTTAGAGGGCCTCCTGAGGAATTAACCCAGGGCCTCATGCTAAGCACACTGAGCTACCCCTGGGCCCCATCACATGTATTTCTCATCTTTACATCCTCACATGTGCAGCGTGGAATGTTCCAGAGCCAACGTGATAGGTGGTACTGACAACCAGTCCTTTTCCTGACTAGCAACCGGGCGTGAGGTCCAAGGTGGAGCAACCCCCTTGTGAGCATAGGAAGAATGCAGGGAAGGATGCTGTGTGGAAAACAGAAGAAGCTGCCGTCTGTGGCAGCCAAACCAGGCCCGATCTGCCTTCTCTAGACTCCTCCAGAGGAAAAGGGACGCTGTTTGCAGGCTTCTACGGCACACAGCGACACCAAGCCTTTCCCTGTGTACCGCCGTTCTCCCGAGCTCCCGGGCAGAGCGCTCTTGGGCCACTGAGCATCTCTGACGCGGCAGGAGTTGGTGCTGAAGCAGCCCAGGGGCGACAGCACAGTCCTCGACGCCAGAAAGCTAACCGCCGGCCCTGCAAGCATCAGAGCTTCTCTCCCCGGTCTCTGAGGCTGAGCTGGTCTGCCCGAATGCCCGCTTCCTGTCCCCAAACTTCAAAGTGTTCTGCTCCTCCGCCTGCCCGGCTCTGAGCACCTGCCTGCTCACTCTGCTCGCTCCCTCACCAGTGCTTTGTTCCCCCCTCACGTGTTTCTGCCTCGTGACTGTACAACACTGTCTTATTCACATCTGTATCGTCTACTGTACTTATCACACCGTGTTGCAGCAAATAGAAAGCTCAGATTTCTGCCCATTAAGCTCAGTAGTGTGACCCCTCAGCAAGTCCTTTAGGAAATGAGAGACACGACAGAATGATGGAGCGGAAGGGCACTTAGAGCTCCTCTCCCTGCAAGCAACTGTCTGTCATGGGCCGCACTGGCCTGTGCCGGGCCTGGCACAGTCTCCAGGTTACCATGCCACCAACAGTTAGGAGGCCGTGCTCTCCTTTCACTGACTTCAATGTAAGAAATTATGCGCCTAATGAAAATCAACTCAACCCTGAACTCCCTTTAAAGCCAACGAAGGAAATCAGGGAGACTTAATTAACTGGTGAAATAAAGTGCTTTTAAGGAGGATTTATGACTCTTCTGTGTAAAGTATTTAAGATAACAAGGTGTTGATAAATTAGGCCTGGGTTGGATAAAGATCTAAATGCATCAGCTTAATAGATTTTGAGGCTGTGGTTCATAAACGCACATCCTAGGAATAAACTACTGTAGCAATTCTTCAGTAAGTTTGTTAACTGGAAACAAAACCACTGCTTTTCAGAGCCTCACTAATTACTGGTACCGAAAAAGTCTAAGCTAGTTTCCACACAGGGAGGACCATCTCGAGGACCGTGTGGTACAGACTTCTCTGGGCATCGGCTGTCCACGCGGGGTCAGCCACTACAGTACTTGTCTATTCCAAATAAGAAGTGCTCCAGGCACAATGCCAGAACAGTTAAACAACAGGACCACGTGGGCTGACTGGTGATTCTCTTCCTATACACGCCAGCAAGAACAGACAGCTGGACCTCAGTCCACGAACTCAATTCTCTCCACGATTCTGATCACAAGCTGAGCTGAACAAGAACCAAATCAAATTCGCTGATTAGGTTCAGTGCTCTCCTTTTGGGGAACTTTGATTCAGTTTTTGTTTAACTCGATTTGTCACCAGCATTGTGTAAAGAATAATGTTCATGAACCAAAGTACCACTTTCCTGGGATATACTGCATGTACACATTTAGCCTTATTTTCAGTGTTCCATGGGAAAAACAAGTCATAGGCAAGGTAAGAACAAGCTGCTTTACCAAGTCTTCAGAGCCTTTGGTATAATATGTACTGTGAAAATTGCAAAATACTCAGTATTCCCTAAACTAACATGTCCCAGATTCAGCATAGTGTCTGAACCACAAAACATACTTTCCTAAGAAAGTTTTAAATAGGTACCAGTTGTTTTAGTTTCTTCTTTTGTTCTACCTGGGTTTACTTTCCTAAGGCAGAAAGATACCGAAATCAGAACGAACCGGAACTGGTGAGACTCACAGGTCTCACGCGGGGCACAGCGCTGTGAGGACCAGCAACTGTGCCCTAGCACAGGTGTGCCCATTCCCAGAGCCCGGAAGCCGCTGAAGCTTCAAGAGTCTCACTTCAGCTTCGCTTGGGCTCACCTGGTCTCTGCACCCACTCCCTGCCTGGGGTGAAGTAAAGGCAGGTGGGACAGGGGTGGAAACCTAGCAGAGGGGCGCCGGCCCTCACAGTCTGTGGTACTGGTCCTGCTTCACGGCAGCAGGGAGCAGGAGAGGGAGCGGCCCCAGCTAAGCCTGGCTCCAACGGGCCAAGAGGTGCTGTCCCGCCCTGGGACAGTGTCAGTGGCCACGACCTCGCTGAACGACATTTCTGTTTGTTTCCGAAGAATTCTACAGATGAAGAAATGAGCTAATGGAGGCCTGGGTTTGGTGACAGGAGAAGCCGTGGGCGTGGGCTGTGGCTGTGCTGCTCTCGAGGGCTTACAAACACGCCAGCTGCACTCCCCTCACCACAGGCCCTCGCAGCTGTGGCTCACCTGCGCCTTCCTGCGAAGCTGCCCGGAAGGAAGACAGAGCAGCGACAGTAAGTGAAGACAGGAGCGCAGGGACGCAGGGAAAGGAGGTGGAGGCCGGCAGAAAATGCCGGCAGCGCGACGCTCCTTCCACAGCTAAACATCTACATTCCCCCTCGACACAGGATGCCTGCAGCCCACTGCTTCGGAAAGCCCTACTCTTAAAGCTAGCCTTGAACCTTGAAGTAAGAGGGGTGGGAGAGAGCCTCGCTCACCAAAGAACCCTTATAAATTAAAGCTCAGAGTCGAGCTCGGCCGCTTTTCACTGTGGAGCGACCCTCCCACCCGCGTCCTGACACAAAGCTGGCTTTGTCCCCAGCCCGGCATCAGCCGCACAGTACAGGGCGTACATGTTGAAAAGCAGCTGTTTGCTGACAGATTGTGAGCCGGGAAGCTCGAGCTAAGTGAAGTGGTTAACCCACATCCCTTCCCCACTGATAAAGTGCTTTGATAAGCAAGCTGCACTGGCAAAAGCTAGACAGGCTGCCAGCAGGGTCCGCTCTGGGCAATGAATGGAAGCTTGTTTGGGGACCAGAGCGTTCAGGGTCCCCACCAGCACTCACGCCCACTCCCTGGCCCCTGCAGGGTCCACATGCTCTGGTGTGTTTTCCCCCAGCAGAAAGACCAGGGCCTTGATAGGCCAAAGCAATATCCTGTTTGTAAAGGAAACATACATTTTTTGAAACTGCAAGAAACTCTTTCTTTATATAACTTTCCTCAAAAGCACTCTCAGTTAAACTCCTACCAGGAACAGCATTAAAGAAAACACTCTGGAAAAATGCTCATCTGGTCAGTCACTGCTGAGTAACACAGGGACAGAAATATCTCCTAGTTTTTATTAACAAAATGAAACCTGAAGTTAAAGTAACTAAAACAAACAAACAAAAAACAGTGATGACTTTGGAGTTTCAACCACTAGGTCCCTGGTGTGTGGTTGCTGATTAAAGTCAGAGGTGAAGAGATCACGACCCCACCCCAACCAAACAAACTTTTTAAAGTGTGCATCCCTGATTTAAATCGTGGACTAGAGGGCTTGAGTTGTATTAGCACATCCTCTATGAAGCCAAGTACTCCTGCTGCTGTTTGAATGCTCCTTCCAGAACTCGTGCTGAATTTAAAATTGCCATTGTGCTGCTTCTGGAAGGTGGGAGCTTAGGAGGTGGTGAGGTCAGGAGGGCTCCACCCTCGGGAGTGGAGGAAGGGCCTGGGTCACTACACCAGGGGCTCCTCATCTGGGGACCGGCACTGCCCCACCATGGGGTGCAGGGTCAGGCCTGGCCAGGCCCCGGCCCTGGACTTCCTGCCTCCAGAACTGGGAGCTGAGCAGACTTGCACAGCCTGCGATTCACCTGGCCTGCAGGATGCTCTCAGGGCAGCACAAAGCGTACAGTCATCTCCCAGCACCCCTGTGAGGGGCACACTGGCTCCGCAGGAGGGCTCCAGGAGGGGCTCGAGAGTGAGGCTGGGCAGGGCAGACACCCCTCAGCATGTCTCTGTCGCTGTGGGCATGTCATCCACTTGGCTGAAATCCTACTCAAGGAAATAAATTTTTAAACTTGTTTTTGGCAGTGCCAGGGATCGAACCCAGGCCCTTGGGAAATAATTTTTTTGTTTGTTTTTTTGAGACGGGGTCTCGCTTTGTAGTTCAGGTTGGCCCTGAGCTCACTATATAGCCCAGGCAAGCCTGGAACTCAGCAATCATCCTGTCTCTGCCTCCCGAGTGCTGGGATGACAGGTGTGAGCCACCACACCCGGCACTGTGCTATGTGGTATTGATTGCTGGTGAGCGTGAGTCACCACGCCCAGCATTGTATGTGGTTACCAGGGATCGAACTCAGGACCTTGTGCTTGTGAGGCAGGTGCTGGAACCACTGAGCAAAATCCCTGGCCCTGGGAAATAAAATTTTATAAGCATGCCTTTTAAAGACAAAAGCCAGTACATGTGTAAATGAGAGATCTGTTATTATTCAGGTCAAAAGCAGGAAAAAATTATGTGATCTCTTTGGCTTACTTGCTATCAGAGAAACCTGTTCTTTGCAGCAAAAACATTAATGTATTATTAGGTATTCATTCCTGAAGGTTTCTGTGTTGAAAGACATGTGTCAAATAAACGACGTGGTTTTCTCTGTTAATGTATCGTTTATTACAGGAGTCTCCGCCATGAACTAGAGGTAAGTGAGAAATGACATTATTTTTCTTCTCCAGGGAGGCAACTTTATTTGCAGAGTTCTGGTTCTATAGTTCTCAAGACAAATGCTCAAAATATTGTCCTAAGTGCAAAGAACGTGCACGTGGTATATGAAGGTAAACCTCTGCAAGTGTGCCTCCATCTGTAAACACATTCCAATAACTGCACAGCCCACAGGGAAAGGCAAAAAATCTTTAGAGAAATAAACATCTAATCCAGTGCCCAAGATGTAGACAAATTTCTAAAAAAATGAATGAAAAAAATGGATAGCAAGAAAAAGGACAGATTCAGTTGCCGGGAAAAGGTGCGGTAACTAATGGACCACAGTTCACGATAACAGCGTCCATGACGTTTATCTCAAACCATTTAATTAAACTATTTTCCCTGTGACATTTTTACAGAGCCATTTTGACACCAAGGCCATTCTGGCTGGACTTAAAGAAAACAAACCACTGAACTGTTTCAACTGTAAGAATGTTATCCATGGACAGGCCAGGGAGACAGTTAGGCCACTCCTGATCCGTATGCCTCCACCTGGGCCTGAATTTTAGGACATGTGGAGATCAGGGCTGTGGGGGTCAGAAGTGCAGCAGGGCTCAAGAGTGACTATTGACCAGATTGCCCGATACCAGGTTTTCAAACATCAATTTGTTTTAAACACCTTAATGTGGCCTTGTAAAAACAGTCAAATTTAGAAACTATTAAAGACGTTTTAGTAAGAGTTGAAGAAAGTCTACACAACTGACAGATGGGCAGCTGGTGATTTGGGCTCGTGTTTTAAAAACCTAACCATGAGAAGTATTGTGGTCATTGTGCTCCTCTACCCTTCAGCCTTCCTTAACTACACAATGTCACCAAGAGTCATCTCACCTTTCTTGAAGCTCCCCTAAAGCTGTGTGGCATGAGAACACTTTCATTCAAGGGTTTAAACATGGTTTGGGGAGTTAGGTGTGGCACGCGTGTCCACAGTCCTGACACTCTGGCAGGCTGAGGTAGGAGGATGTAAGATTAAGCCCAGCTTGGACAACTTGGGAATTAGCAAGTCACTGTCTCAAATCAGGAAATGTGAAAAGGGGCTAGAGATACAGCCTTACGTGAGAGCCCTGGGTTCAATCTCCAGTATCAGAAAAACAAGCATCATTTTTGTGGTCGCTAGTGTATTTAGATTTTCCTAAATAAATTTGAATAATGTATAGTTCCTTGTTAATTTGTTTCACTAATTTTCTTATACTATTATCGTAAACCTTTTTAGATTTAAAAAAATTCCTCTCTGGAAATATTTTATTTTTCACTTCTAAAATTACTAAGTATTCATTTTACTTTGGGGCTTGGCATTGTCAATAACTATATTTTGGTCATTAATTCAGTGGCTTAAACATAGGTGTTTACAATTTTTTAATTTATTAAAAGCTTCCTCTAGGGGCCGGAGGGTTAGCTCAGTGGTTCCGGCGCCTGCCTCGCAAGTGTAAGGACCTGAGTTCGATCCCCGGTTACCACATAGAATGCTGGGCGTGGTGGCTCACGCCTGTAATCCCAGCACTCGGGAGGCAGAGACAGGAGGATTGCTGAGTTCGCGGCGGCTTGCCTGGGCACCATAGTGAGCTCAGGGCCAGCCTGAACTACAAAGCAAGACCCTGTCTCCAAAAAACAAAAA
>PVIC010045991.1:0-14416 GCA_004025085.1 Thryonomys swinderianus
ACCAGACAACGCTGAGATCGATCCATCTTCTCCAACTCAGTATGAACTAATTTAAGTTTCAGAAAGAAGCAAAACAATTTTGCAAAAGTAAAGCGGGAGAGAAGGACCTGATTTCTTTGAAGTGTCAGCCACTACTACAAAGAAAAAGAATAATACATAGTCCACACATCTGATGTTTCGAACCCAGGCCCCCCCTGCCTCCCACAATTTGAGGAATAAACACCGCCCAAAAAAGTCGACAAGGCTCATCTCCCCACCAGCCACCGGAGGAGCCGGAAGCAGCGGCCGGTGGCCTAAACGGCCACCCACTTGCTCCTCCGTCCTTTCTCCCCTTCCTACAACCCCTCTCCGCCCTTTCACTCTTCTTTCCTTCCGCAAACAGCGCTACGAGCGCTGAAGCCGCGTTCGCCCGAGCACCTTGGTCTCGGCGGGCTCTGTCCTCGTCGCCGCGGGCCGGGGAGGACTCCCAAAATAAGGGCCCCCGAGAAGCCGGGCAGGCCCGCCACAACTGCGCCCCGGCCGAGCGCCGCGGGCACCAGCCCCCAGACATCGTGGGCCGAGGGCTCCGACTCCCACTCCCAACTCACCACATACCGGAAGCAGGAAAGCGGAAGTCCGCGCACTCGCGCCCCGCCCACCGCCGTCCCGCTCCGAGTCGCGCGTGAGGAAGTCCCGGGCCAGCTTCCGGCTGCGCCGTCGTCGGGTGGGTCCCGGGCCCGGGGCGTGTACTGCGGGGAGGGGAGGGTGGGCGCCGCGGGGCGGGCGGCGTTGAACCTTCCGGGGAGCAGCAGGTGAGGCCGCGCGAAGCGGGCGGCAGCGCTGGAGTCCGAGGCCCGCGCCTACAGTGGGTCTAAGGGGTGGACCAGGGACCCGGGGTGGCCGAAACTGCTCGGAGCTCCGCCCCTGCTCCGAGCCTAGGGAAGCAGCCTCCTCTCCCCTGCAGAAGCAGGCGTCGCTGTGGGGAGGTTGCGGGCCGGTGGGCTTGGGCCGCGGCAAGAAGGCAGCCCCCTAGTCCCACCCGAAGTCAGGGCGAGGGTCACAGAACCACTCCTGAAAGGCTAAGGCGAGTTCACTCTGTTCACACCCACTTCGAGCATCCCCGGTAGTTGGTTAATGGTTAAATTGTCCTGCGTGGGAGATGAAGCAACAGGTAGTGCGGGGTGGATCCACCGAAGCTGGTTACTAGGGGGAAATGCTGCCCATGTTTGGGGGATAGGTTTTTTGTTGTTGTTGTTGTTTGTTTTTAATTTAAGAGCCGAACTCATTTCACAAAAGAATGATCAATACTTGCCCAAAGTAAACTTGATAATTAAACTGGCAGGCCACAGAGTTCCCATAGAGATACTTGTTCTTTCATTACACAAATAAAGGGTATGCAAAAGTCAACAAACAGAAAGGGTGACTGAATGGTGTCTTGTAATCGACAGGAACTGAAAGATTAGTTCTTTTGGTTGGTGCTCAGATTTTGTGATTGCTTACACTGAACTGCCTGCTCTGTTTGACAGTCTATGACAAATGTTGCAAAACCTCTTCTCTGTTGTGTGCCAAATAAAGCAGGTTTTTAATTCTAAAAGACTATACTAGAGTGTTCTCTTTGAGGAGCAAGCTGCAACATGTATAACTAGCAATAACAACAGTAACTATTGTTTACCAAGAGCAGGCTTTGGCAGATAATCTAACGATCGTTGGGCATATGTTAATGTTTGTATGTTGTATTACCAGCAGTTGTTTCTTGCTTATTCTTGTCTAAAAATCTAGATGATGGCTTTGACCTAGCCTGTAACCGTAGTAGCCAAAAAAAAAGCAGACCCAGTCACTAGATTGTGTCGCTAAAACAAGTAAACTGATTTCTTAAAACTTGCCCAACAGTGACTCCAGGATAGGAGTCAGAATTTTAATGTTTCTATTTTAATGTCTCTGGAGCTCTATTTTAACGTCCTTAGCTCCAGAGGTCACGGGTATAGGTTTTTCTTTTGAACTTTAATAGACAGGCTCCCATCTACCACCTTTTACTGGGTAGTTCGTCTGTTGTTTTGTATTAAAGGAATAATAAGAGAACATCTCTTAACTTCTTAGCTATAATCTAGTAGACCATGTCTTCGTGGTCTAATTTGACTCATCTCTCATCTCCCCTTCAGGGCGGGTGGCAAGGCCAGCAGTAGCTTAGGAGTTGCCATGGCTGAGCTCCTTATTACAGTCTATATTGCATTAACACAAGGGGTTAAGGTTGGTTCTGATACTGTGGACTGAATTCTATCCTAAAGAGTCTTAGCTTTTGAGTCTCAATACTGATCTCTAAATACCATACTCATAAATTTTCTAGAAGCCTGTTCCCTCTTTTCTATGCAGAAGGCATGGTAGATGATCTCTCTGGTGTCCTTTCATCTTTAAAAATCTGTAAAGTAGACTGAATTGGACCACTTTTCGTACTGAAGCTTCATGAACCTTTGCTGCATTTAGTAGGAACATCGTTGATGGTTTTCTTAAAGTGTTACTTACTCAAAAAGATCCTTCATCTGGTATTTAGTCTGTGAAATGTCTTTCATAATGCTGTTTTTAAATAACAAGGAAATAAGTTGTTTTATTTTTAAATCTTACACAAATTTAACCAAATTAATTAAACCTTACACTATTAACTAAATAGGTTCTGCCTTTCCATCAGAGTAATTTCTGTGTACCCTAGCACACACCAACTAATTAGCACAAGTGTACTCTATTGGAATTATATTTTACAAATGGAGCATTAAAAATTCTAAGTTTTTTTTCACTGTGAAGGTAAAGCCTGGCAGTCTTATATTATTTGCCTTAAAGTTCTTTATTTGTTGGTAGGTACACATGTGTTCCCTTTTAACCTATGTCAAAATTGTGTACGAGTGAAATTTTAATAAGTTACTATTATAATAATATATTTACTCCAGATTAAAAGAGTTCTTTTGCCTGCACATGTGCTTCTTTCCCTGCAGTAATTCTTATATTTGACTTACTTTGGTGGAATTGATTTCTTCTCTTAGCTTTAGTTCATGAAGTTTCTTCTTTCCATTGGTATACAATGTGAATACATTTATTAATAGGCATATTTATGTAATTTAGTGGACCTTCATGTTACAACCAGCCTGACATATGAACAATTTAGGTTAATTAGGTTAATGGAAGATTGTTATCTATAGCATGTATCTAGGTAGACATACAGATCTCATCTATATTGACTTAATGTCAACTTGAGTTACAACCAGTCCCCCCCAACCCCGGAAATGATCGAGTTTGTATTTGAAAGGTAATTGTTAAAGCAATTTATTGAGTACCTACTGTGTACCAGGTACTGTTACTATTTCTCATCTATTATCCTTAACACACTAAAGAACCTTATAGGTAATATTCTTGGGCCCATTTTACAGATAGGGGCTTTAAAACTACATCAGGATTCTCAAGAAATCTCACCAAAATCCCTCTTCTGTTAATGTTCAAAGACTTCGCAAACATGTTGACTTCATAAAATGAAAATATGTTTTTGACTCTTAATTTAGCTGAAAATAATTAAAATTCCTCTGTACTTCAAAATTGCCTCTTGTCCAGGTGGTGGCAGTATGTCTCAAAGAGCTAGTCCGCTGGGAAGGTTTCCCAGCCTTGCTAGCTAGTTGGTTTGTGACTCCATGTTGCAGGTGGGACTTAGCAACTGTGCTGGGCCCTTTAATTACTACTACAGAGGTGCATCTTGTTCCCCTTGTCTTCTGAGAGGTTCACACTCCCTTTCAGGCAGTTTTACTATGAAATATCTACCAAATTGTTTTCTAGAAAACTCAGGCCTACTCTGTAAGAAAAGTTTTTTTTCACTTACTATTTTTTAACCATTATTAAATAACTGTTAGAAACACCTATTTTTGCTGATATTACTGGAAAATACTTGTTTGAATTAGGTGTGTTTTATATTTGCGTATATTAACGGATACATTAAATTTATGTATAATTAATGGAGTCATTAAAAGCTTTTAAAAATAATTCTCAAAAGCAAGATTCAGTAGGAAACACTGTAACTTATGCACAGTTACATAATTCAGAAGGAGTGTTTATCAATATAAAGCATAATAACTTGTTAAATCTTTGACCAAAAATTGATTGGGATATTCTCTGTCTTCTAGAGATTTCAGATCAAGTGCTACTTTTCTCACAAGGGCTCCTCGCCCTGTCCTTTTTTTTCTTCAGCACTTACTTCAATATGAAATCTTGTTTATTAGCTTATTGTCTGTTTTCTCACTAGAATATGAGTTGAAATCAGTTGCCTTAGTAAGTAGAACATTGTTTTAAATAACTGGCTTCAAGATAGCACATTGTTCATTACCAGTAAAACTTACTGTTTGAAAAAATATGTAATAATTTAGATCCTCTGTAGTTGCAAATCTCCTATCAAAGTACAAACTGTTGGAAGATATTTTGAAAGTGAACAGATACCTCCCAGGAAAAAAAAGTTTAAAATTTAATGAAATGTTAGGGGAAATCTTTAAATAATTATGCTTACCTTGTTAGTGAAAGAAATCTAGTTACTTTCCAAGTATGTAAAATTATTTGCATGAGAGTAGTGCTTTAAGACCGTGGTGACTCATCATCTTCATTGATAAGATAAAAGGAATTAGTCCTACTCTATAGTTGCTAAGATTTAAGATAAGAGCAAGCCTGACTAGAAATCTAAATAGAGATCTTTGAAAATGGGATGAGTGTATATGTAGATTAGATGCTCATAAAGATACTTTCCAGCCTTGATTCCCAAAACAGATGGCAAGAGAGCTACTTGGATTAGGTAGCAGGTGCCTCTCATTAATGATTCCCAAGTCTTTTTCCATATATTTTAGAATCAGCTCCATGTGTTTTTTGAGTTCAGTCAATACTAGTGGTTGTATACTGCTGCTTTGAATTGCTCATGGAATTGCATGGCATTGCAAGTTGGTTATCTGCTTTAACAAACTATTTACAGTGGTTCATCTCTAAAATTCATTGTATTATCCCATTTTATATTCATGATAAAGTTTTAAATAGGGCTTAAGCAAACAAATTCCCTTTAGGTAAAGGGTACCCTTTTGGATAAATAAAATGGTCTAATGAATTCTGCTGAAGTTTTAAGTTGTAGTCTTGTTAAAGTTGTGATAGACGCTAAAACTGTATTTCTAAATATTGTCAAGGACATTATCTTCTGTCATACAGTACCCTCTATATAAAATCCCATGTAAGGTATTCTAGAATGTGATGCTAAGAAAAATTTGACACCCTACTTTTATCTCATTGACTATCAAGCTTAGGAGCCAAGTTTATGTTAAAGTCTTTTAATCATCCAGAACCATTAGTTCTCATTCAGAACTACAGAACATAGAAGACCATTTGGAACTGTATCCCAGAGTCTGATTCTAAAATCTAGTCTTTTTTTCTTAATATTCCTCAATATAATGTATATATTTGGAATCTAGTTCAAAAAGTGAACAAAAATTTACTGGTGCCAGGCTATAATTATATCCCTAAACCATCACTTGCAGACATGTCCTGATCCTAGGTTCTTTTTGCTGAATTCACAGTTTATGTTTGTAGGCTTCCCGATTCGGGAAGAGAAACAATCTGAAATTCAAAAACTCTTCTAATTCACATATGTAGTTAGGAAGAATAGTAAGAGCGATAAGTATGATGAGTTTTAGGAGGCTGTGAATTTGGAGTTCTAGTACATTTTCAGATTTTAACTTGATCAGCTAATTTTCCAACTCTGTAACAAGTAAAAAATACTTCCTTTCAGACAAAAAAAATGGACCAATGTTCTCTTGAGGTTTTTTCTTCTCTAGTTTGTAATTCCCTATTGCAGTTGTCAATTTGTACTGTTATGAGCATAAATGCACAAGAATCTGATTTAGTCTTATCCTAGGCTCATATCTGATCTCGAGTGAATGAGAAACTCATTTAATATTTCTGAACCTGAGTTGTCATATCTATAAAATAATATTATGCCTGTTGCTTGCAACACAAACCAATTAATGATCAAATATGTTGCTTCCTTTTATTAACAATGAGGTAGTAATCTGTGAAATTTATTTGTAAATTTCTTGGGAGTTTACACAGATTCTCATGAAATTAATGTTCTCTGAAGTGTTTTAGTTCCTCATTCATCCTACAAAACATGTTTAATATATAGTCTAATTGGAAAGAGCACCTTTGCATAAAAATGAGAGAAAATACTGGTAAGAAAATAGCAACAGTTAAATGAATTTTTGATGGCCTATACCACCATAGGATTGTATAGAGTATGATGGAAAATGAATTTGTCTGGATCCTTTTTTTTTGCCACATTTTTATGCCATAGAAAATATGAATGCTTTGTCAACATTTTCTGACTGTCTTAGCATAAGTGCAGTCCAGGAATCACTTTTTGTTGCATCTGTCTTCAAATCTGCTAAACTCTTTCATATCATAGGAAACTACATATGGGTCGATAAATTATTCATGTGTATATATAATTTATATGGAATATATTCATATATATTAATCTGTGATGTGCCCCTCCTTTGCCACTTTATTTTCTTCCGAATGAAGTACAGACTCCTTAGAAGAACTTCATGTCTCTTAGTAGTCTGGTCTACCTTCTATATATCTTCAGTGATAAAGGGCCTTTTATTGTAGATCTTTGCAAGTTTAAGAAATGGCTTCTTAGCAGTTCAGAGTACGCTGGTTCAGAGTATGGATTCCGGGATTCTGATTTGAATCCCACTCTGCTGCTTCTAGACTGATGAGACTATTATGAGAACACACGTCAGAGCTCCCACCCCCCCAACTACTGGACACTTGATTAACCAATGGCCTCATCTGCTGTGCTCTAAAGTCTCACTGTATTTGTGCCAAGATTGGTTCTTCTTACACCTCAGTGACATGACAAAAGATACACATGCAGGCCTGTTTCTAGAAGACATGGAAGATTCCTCTGACAGCTTCAGGGTCAAGGACCCCTCTTTCCTTTTGCCAAGTCTCGCTTACTTTACAGTGCAGTTTAGGACACTTCCACAGAGCTTTCTTCCCTCCATCTTACACTTGAAGTCAGATTTGCATGGTTGTGTGACAGTCTACCCAGCTTTTTGTGGGTGCATCCCATGTCTGATAAAAATCTTGTATGTTTAATCCCATACTTGTGATAAAATTGGGTTGTCAATTCATTACTTGACAAATCAAGGAAATGCCTCCCTGTTGGTAGTTGGGGTAGTCATAGTGCCTGACATAAGGTTGCAGCTTAATTTCATCAGTGGACCTAAAACAATGTCCCAGTGAAAGGGAATGGTTGATGTGATACAGGTACAGTATTTGAAGGCTATGGGGGAATAATATTTACAAAGACCAGGAGTTGACTGCCCTTAACTTGTTGTAGAATAAAAATGAAAAACAGGACTAGGGATTTATCTCAGTGATTCCGGCATCTGCCTGGCAAGCGCAAGGTCCCAAGTTCGCTCCCCTGTAACCACATACCACAGCGCCAGGCATGGTGACTTATGCCCACCAGCAGTCAGTACCACACACCACAATGCTGGGCGTGGTGGCTCACACCTGTAATCCCAGCTCTCAGGAGGCAGAGGCAGGAGGGTTGCTGAGTTGGAGGCTTCCCTGGGCTACATAGTGAGCTCAGGGCCAGCCTGAACTACAAAATGAGACCCTGTCTCGAAAAAGTGTTGCTAAGTATGAGAGACTCCATGGTAACTTTTATAAAGTCTCTATCACTTGTAGCGGAATCCAATTAAACTGTGGCCTATGAGTTAAAAGACATAACTCCAGAGACATTTGGATGCTGAGTATTTAGCCCAAGTATGTCTGTTAATGTGAGGATAGAGAAACGTGGGATCCTGAACATGGAATAAGATCATCTGGATGGATGCTCTGTGACTCATCTGGACCCTCTGATCTAATTAACATGTCTGCTGTATTGGAAGCTAAAGAAGCCTCTTGCCACAAGGCAGTAGTCCTTTATCCCTCCCACCAAAACACCCCACTTACTTCACTCAGTGCCAAGCAAATAACTAGGACTAAATCCCAGCATGGACCATTTGAGACATCCTGACATGTACTGGCAGGAAACACAAGAGTACTCCCGGGATTGAATTTTAAGGGTGCTTGGGTCTGTGGATTAAAAGTGATCATAGGTGGTAGAGCCAAATGGAACATGAAATGCCTATTGCTTCTGCCAAGATAATAAATCAGAAGCAAAATTGTATCTTGGAGGGGAAATAGAGATTAGTGCTACCATTTAAGACCTGAACAATGGGGTAGTAGTTCCAGTCCTATCTCCTTAATATACCAAACTGGTTCATAAAGAAACTAGATGGAACCTGGAGAAGGACTGAACTGCTGCTAACTTAACCAAGTAATGTTTTTCTCAGCCTTTATGCAGAATTCATCAAAGAGCAGATTAAAGCCTCAGATACAAAAATGCAATAATTGATGTCGCAAATATATTCCATTTCAGTTTGAAAAGAGGATCAGAAAATAGTCTACCATCACATAAAACATATTTATTTAGACTAAAATTTGACAAAGGGCTATATAAATTCAACCCCTCAATCAGAATATGATAAAATCTAAACCATCTCAATATATTTTATGGCACTACACTGATCCATGTTATTGGCAGCATCATAGTGACTGGACAAGATGAGCAAAAGATGTCTTCTGTTTTGATGATAAGATACAAGCACCTCAGATAAAAACAGTGAAGATTCAGACTGCAGTAAGTTTTTAGAGGTTCAGTGCTCCATAGTGTTAAGATACTGGGTAGTACCCTTTTGGTTTTGAAGACAATGCGTTCTACTGGGAGTAATGCTCCAGCTCATATACAAAATGACGTGGAAGGCTGCCGGCTTTGGGGCCCAGAATAGGAAAGAGCTCTGCAATAGGTCCAGGCTTTAGTGAAAGCAGCCCCGATTCTTGGATCATAAGATCCCTCAGGCTCCAGAGCACCCATGGTGGGGAAAGATGTGCAGAATTCATGGCAAGTTCAGAGGAAGAATCAACACAAGCCTCTGGGAACCTAGGGAGGATGATGCCATCTACAGCAGAGAATTGCATCTCAGTTGAGACAGGTGTTTGCATGTGTTTGGAGTTTTCAGAGACAGAACACTCGATCATGGGACACATGAACCTGCACCTTTTCCCAGTCCCTGAGAGAGATTTTCTAACTCCATTTTTCCAGCTATATTTATTAGTTAACTTTCTACTGAAAGCAAATTATTTTCCCTTCCACACTGGTTTCTGAGACAGCGGATTAAAACTTGTTATGATTATTCATTTCAATACTCTTAATTGTTCTAGATTTCAACAGTGGGGGGCCCAGGATGTGTTTCCTTAGGTCCTCATTCTTTGCACCATACCTTAGTTTTTGATACAAGAAATTATAGTCTCATGCTTTCTCTGCTCCAGCCCAAGAATCAAGCATTTCTCTAAGAAAATGTTATCTGTGAAAAATCATGTTCAGAAACCAAGGCTTAAGGGCCAGGGTTACTCATCGCTACAAATGTATTATTGCTCTAATCCTTCTCAACAGAAGATATCTTTATAAATACCTATACTTACCAGTCTGTTAAGAACTAAAGTTTGTACTGATATCTTTAACAGAAGTTTCTAGTCCTTTTTTGCCATGTTTGTAACTCAAGAGAAAAACCTAGCTGTCTTTGGTTCCATATTTATTCATTTGTTTAAGACCAAGGTACACAGTAATTTTAGAATTACTAACTCATTCTAATGTGAAAAGAAAGCTTTTTTTCTTTTTAGGTTACTTGTCTGTTTCCGTATATCTTTCAGTTTAGCAGGTGAAATGCCACCTGTTAAGGTCAATAAATTCATGTTTAACCCCCAAATAACTGGTTAGGCCATGAACAATGGATGGCTTGGGGCTTTATTAAGAGCCACAGAATACAACAGTATTATGTCTGCTGTAACTAGCAGTATCTGACAGAATTATTTGTGTTGAGTAGCAGTGGATTGTATCTGTCTTTTCAGGTCTTAGTAATTATAATCATGTCATTAAGACCTGCCACCTCAGCTGAAGAGCAGAATTTTTTCCCTCAACGGTGCTGTTTAATCTTTTAAAAGCAAAGTATAATAAATTTCTCTTAAGTCATTTCTACTCTTCCATAAAGTACCTGAAACATAAGTCTCATTTACATCTTCTCATAACTTTATATTATGAATACATTCTTTTAAAAATCCTATCAGGTGACAGGCGTGGTGGCTTATGCCTGTAATCCCAGTACTCGGGAGGCAGAGGCAGGAGGATTGCCGAGTTCAAGGCTTGCCTGGGCTACATAGTGAGCTTAGGGCCAGCCTGAACTACAAAGCGAGACCCTGTCTCAAAAAAAAAAAATCCTATCAGGTTTTATGAGCAACAAATATTTTTCAACAGATACTTAGGAAATGATCCAAGAAAAAGGGTAATCAAAGGCATTACTCTGAACCTGGAAGGCCAGATCTTACCCCCCCCCCAAAAAAATTGATTTTTAGATGATATTTTGTAGTTGGAATAGAAGTGCAGAGTTTTGGATTTTGTGTAATGTGCTGTCAACATCAAGCTTCTAGAGTTCAGGTCATTTGTCCCTTTATTTTGGTTTCTTTTACATTTTAATGCTTTGTATGGTTTTACTAAATAGCGCTAAGCAATTTTAACTTGCATTTTAGTAATAAACATTAAAGATGAATGAAACCTTTTTGTATTGATAGAATCTTTGAGAAAGGTTTAAATTATGGTTCCTAACTTCAATATTCAGTGTTTTCCAATACATTGGCTTTCATTCGTAAAATAAGAGGTAAATTTATTGATTACTTTTGTCAGCTTAATAACAATATTTTAGCCTCCCTATTTTAGTTAGTATTTTACTTTTAGATTATTACCTGCACTTCACTAAAAAAATTGTCTCAAGTCAAAGTATTTAACCTATTTTCTATGTATAACTAAGAAAATGTTAGGGAAATGAAAAAGATCATTTTTAATCTTTGAGAAGCACATTGATCTAATTCATAATGCCATGTAAAGAGTACAGAGTGGCCTGTCTTGATATTATGCTGTCTAAACAGCCTTAAATCAATGCATCTATAGTTAGATAACAAGAACATTAATTTATTATTGCTAAGAACACCTGTCAGTACACTTTCAGCTCATCTCTTGCAAAGCTTATCGCGTCAGATTTGTAGAGAAAACATTGATGCGCTTGTTCCAGTGTTAGGACAGTCACAGTTTTTGTTTTTTGTTTTGTTTTGTTTTTTAAGATAGGATCTCCCTTTATAGTTCAAGCTGGCCCTGAGCTCACGGTGTGACCCAGGCAAGCCTCAAATTTGCAGCAATCCTGCTACCTCTGCATTCTGAGTGCTGGGATTACAGGCATGAGCTACCATGCCCAGCTCTGTGATGTGAGGTACTGATTGCTGGGGGGCACGAGTCACCACACCCAGCACTGTGATGTGTGGTTATCAGGGATTGAACGAGGGACCTGGCACTTGTTTGGCAGTTGCCAGAACCACTGAGCTAAATCCCTGGCCCTGACAGTGACAGTTTTGAGCCTAGGATCATTAAATATCTGTGGTAGGCTGCTTCTGTGAAGGTTCCCAGTGATACCTCCTTCCTGATATTTGTCCCCTTGTATTATCTCGCTGCAGTTGTGGGCTAGTTCTAATAATTTGCTCTTGAACAGAATATGGTGAAAGTGTTGGGATATCATTTCCCAGATTAAATTAGAGAAAAATTTGCTTCCATAGGGCTCTCTCTTGTTCTACCTTTCATCCTATGAAATGCTCATTTTTTAGAAGCCGGTGACCAAACTATGAGCTTTCCCTCATGAAATATAGGAGATTTGAGAAAGGCTTTAGGCCAGTAGACAATGAGAAATTGAATTCTGCTATTAACCAAATGAGTGAACTAGTCTAATATGGGATCTGAACCTCAATTCTATTTAAAGCTCTCAAGATAATTCTGGTTGATACTGTAGATGAAGAAACACAGATTTAGCACAACGTCAATGAATTAAGCCCTTTCCAAGTGCTTCATATAGGTAGTATAACACTGAGCAGGATATGGATCTTGCCCTGCACTTACACTTAAGGAGAGAGAACCAACGTTGTGTGTGTGTGTGTGTGTGTGTGTGTGTGTGTGTGTGTGTGTGTGTGTTTTAACGTGGCAAATTGGAACACCAAAAAACAAACTTTGGGTAAGAGCTAAGATGGTGGTGTTAACATAATTCTGTGCATACCGGAGTTGTGGCAGGTAACTAAAGGATAACTCTCTTAACAAAAATTCAAGAAACTTGCCACTTTATATGTTGGGAATTTGTAGGGTTGACCATTGAGGATTTACAGTGCCCAGGGTCTATGACCCCCATGGAGATCATCAAGAGCCCAGGGTAATGCTCCTTGTCTCAGATCCCAGTGACTCTGAGTGGCTGGCTGGCTGTCACACAAGCATCTGCATGGACTATGACAGATGGCCCCCCCAACATTTGTTTACTATCAAAAAGGAGCATGCACTATCAGCATGTAAAGCACCTTTCTGAGCCTGCTGACACTATCTCCATTTAACCCTCCCTCTGTCCATGTTCAGAATGAAGGAACTACAGAAAAAAGAAACCTTCAGCCCTTTTCCTATAAAATGCAGGAATAGTAGGTGTGGGTGGTCCAGAACGAAGCCAATATGGTGTTTCTCTACCAAAAAGTGCCTCAGTGCCTTGTGGTAAAGTGCCTTGCTTCTGTGTTCCCACCAGCAGCATTCAGCCAACGTGGCAATTCCAGCCAAAGACACTCGTTGCCATAATGCCCCATGCTCCCTTCTGCCTCTTGATGTCATCACCCCATCATAGAGGAGGAGCCCATCAATAAGAAGATATTTAGTACCTCTCCACTTCCTGATGCTTACACCCTTTGTTCCTGGCCGTAGGCTATAAGATGCCTACACCCTTTGTTCCTGGCCACTTGCCACCTTGAGAGTAGTCTGCTTGGTTGCTCCCTTGTAATAAAGTCTGTTACATACCCACACAGAGGAATTTTTTGGGCCAAAGGTTCAGTGGTTCTAGCACCTGCCACACAAATTCAAGGCCACAAGTTTGACCCCCAATACCAAAAGGAGGGGGATAATGGAACAAATATTCCAAGTGAAGAAACAAATTGTTAGAGAACAACCAAGGAGGTCAGATGTTCTTACATGAGCAGTAGAGCAGAGAAAACTTGCAGCAGGGTAGGGGAATGTTGACAGAGAGCAACAGCAATGATCACAGCATCTAGGATTGACAGATGAGGACACGACCTGGAGTGGGGCAGAGGGGCTAAAGAATCAGTGGGCAGCCTGACGTACTCTTCAGAATGTGTGAGGATAAGACACAGAGGAAGGAGCTGGTTCTGACTCTTGCTTGGTGATTATATAGGTAGAAGCTTGTAACTGGCAGCACACAGGAAGGAAGCCAAAGACAGACAATGTTCACTTCCCAACTTAGTTTAAAGCCTCTGAATAAACTGGTTGCTATTGGCACTTGAAGTGAAAACCAAATAAATCCCATGTAACTTGTCAAATGAGCACATCTTTGCAGGTACTTTCAGGTAGTATTTGGAAATAAAAAAATATTACCTTCTGATTTGCCTTTTTGGATTTTAATGAAGTTGGCTTTCAGTAGGACCAGATCTTGAAAGCTGTATTGACTTTGAGATCATGTTTTGTAAAATAAAACTTTTAACTTTTAACGTTTACCACAGAGGATGCTTTTCACTACTTTCATCCACTACTTTCTGAGCTGCATACAGTTCACTCACAACATTCCTTTAGGCTCCTTTGCCTCACTTACATGAAGAAACCCTTTGATCTCACAAGAAGTAACACCGTGTGTGTGTGTGTGTGCGTGTGTGTGTGCGTGTGTGTGTGTGTGCGTGTGTGTGTGTGTGCGCGCGCGCACATGCGCACGCGTGCTCATGCTGGGGAATGACCCAGGACCTTGTGCTAGCAAGGCAGGATGGTGCCACAGAGCTAATCCCTGACCCAATCAGAACTTTAAACTGACATCAGGTTATATTATGAGGTCAGAAGGGGTGATCACAGGTGGTGACATCCACCTATCTTTATTATGATCTGATCTTTTTAATTTCAAGTGAGCAGTACATTGAGGACAGTAGTCTTTAAGACATTAGCCTCCTGTGTGGGAGTAAAGTTGCATATTAATATTGTGTATCCCTGACATGGAAATGTGTACTTCCTGGTTTCCTTCTGCTCACCTGTTTGGGTGAGGCTTTTCTTTTTTAAAGGGGAAAGACATCTAGTACTCTCATTATTTGCTTTTAAGAAAATAACACTTTTGGCTTTTAAAAACTATTTCCTTTCTCCTTTAGTCTAGGTAACTCATCTCCCTCACAAGAGGAGGAAACAGCTGAATCTTACTGTGAAAAG
>PVIC010045992.1:0-14420 GCA_004025085.1 Thryonomys swinderianus
GACAGTGGAATGATTAGAACTTAGATATGGTACTAAGGAAATACGACCTTGTCTTTTGAAGTGCTGTCCTTCAGAGTGTCTGTAAATATAGGTCAGTGAAACATGAACGGTATCTGGTATTTTCTATCCTACTCAGAATGTGCTGGTCCAGGGGGCAGAGGGAATGTTGGGGTGATCCGGCAGGGTCACACCTGGAGATCCACATGAAGCTGGTGTTTATTTCCTGCTTCATTAACTATAAACTTTGCTGAACCACACATTTTAGAACCTAAGACAGAAGGGAGGAGTTGTCCCTCCAGGCCATCTTTCAACAGAAGATGAGTTATTCGTCTCATTTAATGATTGAGACTGATCCCTGGCAATTTTGGAATCCTGGTACTGCTGGGAAAAACGGAACGACTTGATTCTGAATGTGATTTTTGTTTGTTTGTTTTCTGACAGACTCGCTACATACTTCAGGCTGGCCTTGACTCACTATGTAGCCCAGTCTGGCCTTGAACTCATGGTGATCCTCCTGCCTCAGCTTCCTGAATGCTGGGGACTGATTCTGAATATGAAAGGGCAAGGACATGCCAAGAAGTAATGGACCAGGAGAGAAGGGTGATAGCCACTCTCTTGGAAAAGGTCCTCCATCCTGTGAGTGGTAGTGATGGCAGTGATGGCAGTGAAGACTCTAAGAGGAATTCACTAACACGTTCGCATTTCGTGCCAGTGGTCACAGCACGAGGCAGGGCGCACGCGGTGGACGCAGGAGGCGGGAGAGAGAGCTGTTAGGCTCTTGGGTCCCTAGGACGTGCATTCATTCCTGGTTCCCTCGCACAGTTCCTGCTGTCCAGTATGAACTAGAGTAGTGAACTACTACTAGTTGAACTACTAGTAGTAGCAAACTAAGGGTGCACATTGGCTGTTCACTAGTGCTAGGATTACTTGACGCTTATAGAATCGTAACAGTTTAGAGATTTCTAAATTTACTGGATCATCGTGCCATATAATCTACGACAGACACTCTATTTACATTAAAAAATTTTTCCAGACTCTGTGCTCTCTTGCTTGGTGATTTATTTTGGTTAAACCTGGGAAGCACTGGTGCCAAGAGTGATCAATTCACGTGGATATTGATCAGGATTGAGATAGCCTGAAAGGGTGTGCCTCACACCTCTCTTTTTGGAGAACGAACAAGGGGCAGCACCCTGTGTGCTGTGCTGAGGAAGGACGTCACGCCGGCCACCTCTTGAGGCTCTGCTGAGGAGGACAGCGAGCCAGCGACGTTCCACCGTATTTGAAATGTGCTTTCTCTTTAGTGCTTTTTACTCATATTTTGAGATGCGCTGTGCTTCATACTTTCCTTCTGTGTTGTCACTTTTCCTTCTGGATGATAGGCTGCAGGCTGAAATTGATGCAGTTTGGGAAACGGGTGAGCTTTAGAATCAGAGCAAGCCAAGGGCAAGAAGCAACTCTTTGATATCCCAGTCATGGAAAGGCGCCTTTCATTTGTAACGTGACTAACATTATTTGCAGTATGAGATAGCTGGGAGGATGGATGGAGTATGTGTATTAAAATACTTAGTATAAGTAGGCAACCAGTGATTCTGCATGTATCACTTGAGGACTTTTATTTTTTCTCTGTAGCACTGTCAATTTTCCTGGGGTGAAGTATTTTAAACATTAGAAAATGCTAAACATTAGAAAATGCTAAACATTAGAAAATGCTAATTCCTAAGGATGTGGAAGACAAAGGAGTATCTTTTAAAACAAGTGTTTTATTCATGCTGGGAGATGGAACCCATGACTTTTGTACTGAATGGCATCTCCAGCCCTCTGTAGTCTTGGTTTTTGGATATATATATATTTTTGGTGCTACTGGGAATTGAACTTGGGCCCTTGTGCTTTCAAGGTAGGTGTGGTACTACTTGAGCTAAATCCCTGGCCCTTAGTTTTCATATTTTGAGACAGGGTCTCATAACTGTCTATGTTGCCTAGGCTGGGGCTATTCTTTTTTTTTTTTTTTTTTTTGAGACAGGGTCTGACTTTGAAGTTCAGGCTAGCTCTGAGCTCACTATGTAGCCTAGGCAAGCTTCGAACTCAGCAATCCTCCTGTCTCTGCCTCCCGAGTGCTGGGATGACAGGCGTGAGCCACCACGCCCGGCACTGTGGTATGTGGTATTGATTGCTGGTGGGTGTGAGTCACCACGCCCAGCATTGTATGTGGTTACCAAGGATCGAACTCAGGACCTTGTGCTTGTGAGGCAGATGCCGGAGCCACTGAGCTAACCCTCCGGCCCAACTTGATGTTTTATGTGTATGAATTCACTTCACCTTCACAACGAATTATTTTCTCTAACTGAAAGATGAGGAAGCTGAGGCCAAGGCAGGTAAATAATGTGGTTAAGGCTACACAATCCATTCAAACCCAGAGAGTCTGTCAATACATCATCTGCCATCTTTGGATAATATTTATTTGGGAAGTAGGTTCTCCTTGCTTTTTTCAACCTTCAGGGTTCTAGGAATAGGGGGAATTTACCTGAATTTTCTTTGGCTGGTGATGGTAGAGCTAGAAAGCAAGATCCCTGCAATAATCCCAACACAAGCTTGAAATCACTGCAATAAACCCTCAAGGTTGATGGATTAAAATCTATTTTCTCAACTGAGTTGATGGATAAAGAGTTGGAATTCTTCATTCATTTGAAGACTGGCAGAAAAGAGAGGGAGGCAGAGTGGGGAGTGTCCTTCACCCTGTGACCTTGAGGAGTAAAGAGGGGGTGCTTCCTGGCTGGTGGTCAGACCTGGCCGGTGCACGGGATGACAGTGCCTAAGCACCAACCTACAACCCGAGACATCACCTGCCTAGGAGTTTGGCCCAGTTAATGTGAAGAGCTGGCCAGTCCCTCCCGTGTGAGGGAGTATTACAGAGGGCGGGTGATGCGGGTGCAAAAGAATTCACCGACACTAGAGCAGAAATAAAGGGGACAGTTTCTTCAGTGAGAGCCCACACACTGCTGGGGGGGCAGTGCGGCAGACAGGGAGGTCTGTGTGCGGTGGGGGGTGTTCTGCTGAAAGACTAAAATGCAAGCTGGAAGGAAGGAGGGACTTGAACCCCAGGACACAGGAAGAAACCCAAGAGAGGACACAAACATGCCCTCGTTGTCTCTTTCGGGCCAGCTGTGCACGTTATGCCTACACACAGGTCAGAGGTGGCCGGCGGCGGACCACTCATGCTGGTTACAGCGAGGCCTGCTGAGGCTGTTTTGCTGTCAGGTCTGAAGCAGCTCACCGAGTGTGTGACTGGTGAGGCGGGCGGAGGCCGGAATGGCTCTTGCTGGCTACCCAGCCCCCAGAATCCCATTAGCCATTCCTTCCCCGGGCAGGCCCCAGGGGGAGGTAGAGGAGGCACAGAGACGGAAAGAGAAGCCATCTTCCTTCTGTTTGGTGACGCTGCTGCCTGCACGGGGGTCAGACAACCCCCCAGACCTCAGGCCTCAGCAGATGAACCGGGGAAGCAATGACTGTTTTGTCTGCGTGAGTCAAAACGGGCCAGAATTCTGTTTGTCCACGCATCTTGCCGAGCCTGGGCTACTTCCTAGACTTGTGGGGCCTTCCACAGCTGTAGTAACATGAAGTCCTGAAGACCATGACCCCCCAGGATGGACCAGGGCTCTGGTTCAGAAAGCCCGTGGAGGGTCCAGCATGAAGTGAGCCACCTTCCTCACTGGTCTGAATGAAACGTTCTTCGATACCTTTTAGTTCTGGAGTTACGGTCCCTGGGAACCTATCTAGCGAACGCTTGTTTCTACTGTCATAAAAATCATAATTTGCTATTCCTTTGGGATCGCCATCAAACTAGGTTTGATTTTCTCCTGTGAGAATTACTGGAACTGGTCATGCTTGAAGTAATAGAGAGAGAGAGAGAGAGAGAGAGAAAGAGTCACCAGTGGTTCGAAAGCCTGTTTCCTTTTTATAATTCGGGGAGGTTGTTTATTTTCCTCCAATTTCCTCTGGAAACATCAGTTCCTGGGTTGCAAGGACTATCTGGTTCAGAGGGTTAAATAACAACTTTTAAAGTACTTATTGACTTTCTTTTTCCTTGTTTTATTTTGACAGGGCAGAAAATGAATTTGCTAATTAGTTTTTCCTTCCTGACTTGCATTGTCTTATTGCTTTAATCTGTCTCCAGTGAGACCAACGAAATTTGTCAAGCTCACAGTGCTACGAAAGACCAACTACTCCAAAAAAAAAAAAAAAAAATTACCCTTTGAGACCATCTGTAGTTCCGGGGAAGAGGAGCCAGCTTGGAGACAGAAAGGCTGGGCCTGGCTTCCTTCTTCTACTCAGAGACAAGCTGGGGTAAAGTATCTATAACTTCTAAGAATACTGTAGAACTTTCCAAACCTTCCTGCAATACTTGTTTTCTAAACTATGTAAGTACTCTGAAGTAGAATCAGGTAAGAGATGGATTTCACTTAAGAAGCATTATCAACTGAGTTTCATTATCAGCGAAGTCTTAGAAACCTTTGTTTATGAGGATGATTCTCCACTCATATTTGGAAATGTGAAAACAAGGTGGTGGAAATCCTTGATGTGACCAGGAGTTAATACAGTGTCAAACTTTCCTTTTGTAGTGTTTTGAGACAGGGTCTCACTTTGTAGTTCAGGCCCTGAGCTCACTACGTAGCCCAGGCAAGCCTGGAACGTACAGCAGTCCTCCTGCCTCTGCTTCCCGAGTGCTGGGATTACCAGGGTGAGCCACCACGCCCGGCACTGTGGTATGTGGCACCAAACTCAGGACCTCGCTCTTGCCAGGCAGGTGCTAGAACCACTGAACTAAACCCCTGGCCCAAACATGTTTTGTTTTTTTAAGGGAGTGTTGTTCTTCCAGTGCTGACACTGCTCTTCAGTCCAGCATGTTCTCCTGAGCGCTGACTCTGGGGGCCCGTAGCTGTTTACCGTGTACCCTTCTCAACGCTGGGCACAGCTCCAGAGCCACCCCAGAGGAAAGTGATGGTAACCACGGGGGAACCGCCTTACAGAAAAGGCAGTGCTGTGCCAAACGTACAGTACGAACTCTTGTGCCGCAGACACAGATTGTATTTTTTCTGTCTGGATGGATCACGTTCCAGAAATTTACAGCTGCAAGACCATCTTTCATAGTACTAAATCCATTCCGGGTAATGCAAAAGTCCACATAAAGGAGAAAAAATTCGCACTTTTCCTCTTGGCTCAAAGTGAGCAGGTCAACCATGCGCAGGGAGGGCGACTTGAGCAGGGACGTGGGGCCGAACCCACCAGGTCAGCCAGAGTAGTCCGTATGAGACAGACTCTGGAGCCTCTCCACGAGCCGCTCGTGAGGAGGACGGGGCGATTTTAACGGAGAAGAATCAGAGAGTCTGAAGTTCAAGAACCACTGACCTATTATACTCTTGTTTGACAAATGAGCGGACCCAGCAACAGAGTCGAAGCGACTCATCAGGCTGACTAGACGCGTGGGAGGCCTTCAGTGTCTGCGGTGCTAATGTCCACTTCACGTCCTCTCAGAAATTCTGAGGGCGGGCACCATCACCCTCCGCGTTAGAGAAAGTGCCCCAGCCACCATGCCAGCCCCTGCTTAACGCCATCTTTCACCACCTCTTCTCACTGCTTATGCATAGACTTGTGGTTTGAGTCAGTGGGTTTTAACCTCCGAGACCTGGGAATAGAGAAGGGCTGGGCTTGGCGTCAGGGTGTCGCGACACGGCAGGCGCGAGGAGCAGAGACCCAGAGCGGCGACTGGCTGTACGTCGCTGATAGTGAAGTTCTTGGCACTCGCTACACTGGGGAGCGGAGGAAATCTTACAGTCAACTGAATCCTGGATTTCATCATTTCTTAATTTTTAAAAAAATTACAACAAGAGATAGCTACATTCTAGAATGACCCCCACTGATCTGCGCTGACCCTTAGAACAGGACAAACAGTCGAACCATTAGGGTGCTGCATTGTTTTGAAGGCCTGGTCGTGAGAGGTGTGCGGCTTCTACTTTGCTGCTGGTCCATCGATGGGGGCAACCGATCACGAAATTGTGAGGGTGCGCATGGAGTCTTATGGAGAGCGCACGTGGAAAGAAGTCAAGGCCTTCTGAGCACAACCAGTATCGTCTTATCAGGCAAGAAGAAACCCCAGCCCAGCCTAGCTTTCCAGCCGCTGCAGCCCGACAGAGGCTATAGCAGTCATGGTGGCTTTCGATTCACTCAAGGGGCTGGCCGCTGTTGGCTGGGTCTGCATGGGTCGTGCACCTGTGGCCTTGAGTTCTCCGGCTGCCTGTCTGATGCAGCTGCCCCGCTCTGCTTTCTGGCCACCATGAGCTGAGCAGCTTTGCTCTGCGTGCTCTTCCGCCGTGATGTTGATATTTGGAGCCGCAGCCCCGGGCTGAACGCCCTTAAAACATGAGGCAAACGCGACCCTTTTCTCCTTTAAACCGTGGGTGTCAAATACTCAGTCCAGCAACGGGAAATGACCAACACGATGACCCTCGCACCCCAACCCTGCGGAGCCATCCCTGGATTTCTATCTCCCAGAAATGGCGATAAAACATGCTAATTACATTAAGTCCTAGTTTGTGGAGGATCGTGCTGCAGTAGATAACGCAGCAGATAATTCCGAGTTGGTATCGCATAAGCTATTGGTCTTGGTAGAGGCTGAGAACCAGGCGAGGCGGGGGAGCCCCAGTGAGCCCGGAGTTGCTTTGCAGGCTGCGAGTCAGGCCAGCAGGAACCTCACCCCAAGTGCGTCAGACACAGCCCAGCGGGGACGGTAAACGGCACCTGGAGTGTACTTCACCGAGACAGACCTGGAACGAGAGCAAGAGGTGCAGAGACCCTCGCCCTGAGGGGAGCAATTTTTTTGTTTTGTTTTGTTTTTTGAGACAGGGTCTCACTTTGTAGTTCAGGCTGGCCCTGAGCTCACTATGGTGCCCAGGCAAGCCGCCGCGAACTCAGCAATCCTCCTGTCTCTGCCTCCCGAGTGCTGGGATGACAGGCGTGAGCCACCGTGTCCAGCATTGTGGTATGCGGTGTTGACTGTTGGTGGGCGTGAGTCTCCACGCCCAGCATTCTATGTGGTTACTGGGATCGAACTCAGGTCCTTGCGCTTGCGAGGCAGGTGCCGGAACCACTGAGCTGACCCTCCGGCCCCCAGAGGGGAGCAATTTTAAATTAATTTTGTTCTTTCTCCACAGTAAGCCACAAATTATTCCTTCCACGAACCCCAGGGAAACTTTCCCTCCCGCGAGTCACAGGAGAACGACCACTCAGACTGGCAGAGGGCTTGAAAGCCCGATGCTTTGGGGGCCTTTACGCCCAGAAGCCACGGCTCCCCCTTCTCCTGTCCGCCCCGCTCGGGCGCTGCCTCGGCCCCCTTCCTGCCCAGCAGGCCTCGCCGCCAGTGTCCGCGCTCCCCAGAGCCTCTCGAGCTCCGCCTTCCCAGAGGAAGAATCTTCCCTTCTCTGCATTGTCAAAAAAGGGTCTCAGGGGCGGGGCGGGGGTCGCGTGACACGGTGCCCTGTGTGGCCGGGGAGCTGCCCCTCCGAGGCGGGCGTTTCCGGACTCTCCGGCCGTCCCCGCGCCTCGGTGGCAGCGGGTCTCCCTCTCCTCTGCCGAGAGGGTTACTGCTCACTCTCTGCGTCCCGCTGTTCGTTTTCTTATTTGGCTCCGGGTTAACGAACTGCATCTCCTCCGCGTGTCCCCCTGCGGGTCTGTGCAGTTTCAATTTCTCCGGAGACGTGTCCGGGGCCGAGGGAACGAGGGTGCCCGCCCCGCCTGCGCGCTCAGGGAAGGCGAGGGGTGCGGGGCGTGGGGCCCGGCTCTCGCCCGCCCCTCCCCGCCGCGCCCTGTGGGTCCCATCCGGGCGTCACACCCGTGCCGCGTGGCGGCTGCCCTGCGGGGACGTCTCCGTTCGCGTCACCGTGCCCACCGCGTGAGTGCTGCCCGGCTCCCGTGCGCGCCTCACCCGCCCGTTTTCCTGTCGGCCGGCTCCTCCGGGACCCTCCTCCCGGCCCTCCTGCTCGGCGTGCGGCCGGCCCCTCCCACCCCTTCGGGCTCCTGCAGGCTCAGCGCCCGGAGCCTCGGCCGCCCCTCCCGCGCTGGACGAGGGGAAGAGGGAATTCCTCACGGACACCAAGGTGCGTTTCAGAAGCCACGCGCGGGGGTGGACAGCCGGCCCTGGCTTCCTCGCTCGTTGCCAGCCCCGGCCCGGGCCGTGGGATGCAGCTGGCATCAGCGTGTGGCACATCTGGAGCATGGTGCCAGCCGCCTCGCCCGTCAGGAGGTGCCGTGGGCCGCAGCCTGAGGCCGGGCGTCCGCGCTCCGGGCCCGGCTCTGGTGCTGTGGGGCGCGGGCCCGGGCCTGCAGCGCACAGTGACGCGGTGCCTGGCCTCCGTCCTTGGTCCCCCGAGCTTCTCCGTGACTCCTGCGGGGGGCTCAGAGGGACTCAGGGCAGCAGCGTGGAGCCTCCGCCTCGTTCTCCGTCCCTCGGGGGCCTGAGGATCTCAGGGCGGGACCAAGGCGGCGTCTCAGCCCGAGCTGCGCGACACAGGAGGCGGTGATGCCAGGTGCGGGCGCCTCGCCGGGGCCCTCAGAGTCACCGGGCGGGAGCAGGGACTCCCCGCAGGCCAGGTCGCGGTCGGGCTGGCGCGCAAGTGACTGACCGGGCAGGGCGCCGGCGTGGCCCTGTGAGAGGCGAGTGCGGGACGATCCACGCGGGGCCCTCCCGAGGCCGACGCCACGTCTGCCGCGCTGTCCGTCCTGCAGCTGAGCCCTCTCGCTGGTTTGGGCGAGGTGCTCAGACTACCAAGACTGCTCGCTCTGCCTGAGCCTTCGCCAGCGGACGCCGAGCGGACCCTGTTCTCTCTGTGACCACTGACCTCTCCTTCCCGCTGCATCTGCTCAGTGGACTCTTCTACGAGACGGAGCCACCACTTCCCCGTGGGTCGTTCACTCAGTTCTTTCTCTCTGTCAGTCGATGTCCGCTCACGGGTTACTTTAGTTTCGGAGTCACCGTCCCAAACCATCGTTATTTACCTCTTGTTTTGTTTTTTTGTTTGTTTGTTTTTGAGACAGGGTCTCACTTTGTAGTTCAGGCTGGCCCTGAGCTCACTATGGAGCCCAGGCAAGCCTCGAACTCAGCGATCCTCCTGCCTCTGCCTCCCGAGTGCTGGGATGACAGGCGTGAGCCACCACACCCGGCACTGTGGTGTGTGGTATTGATGGCTGGTGGGCGTGAGTCTCCACGCCCGGCTGTTATTTACCTCTTTAACGTGCTGGCTCAGCTCGTGCTGACCTCAGGCTTTGGGACACTTCCTCACAGGGTAGCTCCGGGTCCCAGCCCACGTGCTGCTCTTTGGGTTCAGAACTTCCTGTCTTCCGGTGCCACAAGATGCCCGTCCTGGGGTCGGCTAGTGTTTATTTTGTTGTAGACCTGGAGCCAACAGCCAGAAGTCCTGGCTTCAAAGGTGAGGGAAAATCATGCTTGTCAGTGGCTCTGTTCTAACCACGCTCATTGGACACAGCTGGCAATACAGGTATTCGTATAACGTATGTCTACATGTATCCCACCTGTTCCATTAGCTATTTGTGTTACCTATATTAAAAGAAAGCCGTGAGCCCATGCTGATACGGCCCACTCCACGCCAGCCCCGCAGAGCATTTTCTATCTTCTCCCTTTCCTTATTTTAAAAAATTTCCTCCAACAGTGAGAAACATAGCTTTCATTATCCGCAGCATATTTATCTGTTCAGCTCTGGAACACAATGCAGAAGAATTTCACATTCTCATCCCACAGGACTTTCACTTACAGCTTCTGAAATCACATTATCCTTTCCAAATCTGTTTTCTATTTGTCTCTCACAAGATTATTTTCAAATTATTTGCTTCAGCATCACCTTTTCCCATATTTTGCTCTTGTTTCTTCGTCTCGCTTTGCTCTGTGCCCTTCTCTGCCTGGTGACGCCTTTGACTAAGTGTTTTCTTTCGTCTTGAGGTGTGCGGGGGAGTCTTCGCTGCCTTGGCTGTGGGTTTTTGGGGATTTCTGGTTGTCTTTTCTGATCATAACTCATTTCTCTTTCCCCTCTGCTTGAGTTTTTTCTTTTGTACCCAGCCTTCTCCCACACACCTCTGTTTTATTTTAAAGATGGAGAGAACACAGATAACTCCTTTCGAAACTCATACTGCTGTTTCTGGGAGACTTTCTACTCCCAGGGAATGCACATTCTGTCTTGAAACAGGATAACCTCAGAGACTTTCAGTACAAGATAAACCTAAAAGAATTTGTGGTGATTTAGCGGAGAAAGAAATTTCATCATTTCTTTAGATTTTCGGTTAGATCAAGCTCTATGGAAAAACATTATTTTGGTAATTTATACAGAGGAAGAAGCTTTCAATAAACAGAAGTCATTCATGAGGAAACAAAAGACATTTTACAAATACCAAAGCATTTTGTTATAAAATCCTGAGGGTGTTAGTGTGAGTACACATATACACACCCATGTGTACATTAAATATGTTGCACAGCCTATGAATAAAAGACACATCACTGGGAACTGTAATGCGCACTATGAAAACAATGGCTTATTAATGTATGACAGAATCACTAGTCACACAAAGCCAACCCCGCACTCAGTTTTTATTGTAAGAACTAACGCGAAATGGTTTTCTCCGTGACGTTCCCAGGCACGCGTGTGTCCGGCTTCCACCAAGTCTCTCCTGCTGCCTATGCTCCTCTCCCGACTGGTCTCCTCCCTGACGGTCCGTCTTCCATGCTTCTACTTTCAGGTCTTTTCTGTCACATGTGAAGAAAACATGTAATACTTGTCTTTCTAGTCTTCTTTTTTCCTCCCTAAAACAATGTCCTCCAGTGATAGCCACCTCGCAGCAAAAGACACGATTGAAATTCCCTCTGATGCGCGCAGTATTCTTCGTTCCGTCCTCTGCTGAGAGCACCGAGGCTAACGGCAGATTGTGAGATTTTGAGTCGCCCCGCAGGGAACAGGGGCTGCAGGTGTCTCTTCCGTTCGGTGACTTAATTTCCTTCAGAGAAGCACAAGCCGCGGTGCAGCTGGACTGTTCGGTCATTTTGCTCATAATTTTTTCAGCATCTCCATCCTCACTGCTGCAGCGCCTGCTCTGACGTCCATCCCCACCACCGGCGTGAGAAGACCCCCTTTTCTCCCCGTCCTGGCCCTCGATTTTGAAGGCGAACGGGCATCCCGACTGGAGCAAGATGGAATCTCGCTATCTCTTTGACTGGCATTTCTTTGGTGCATAAAGACATTGTGGGTTCCTCTTTGATTGGATTATCTATTATCTTCTTGGGATCCTAATTTTCAGTTGAAAATTGGAACGTAGAAACTTGGAGCTTCCTTCTCACTGCTGGGTTAACCTGAGCTCGGCCTCAGGATGCCCGTGTCTAGCGCTCCTGAGGCCACGTGACCACCTGAGTGCACGGGCAGACTGTGGGCTTGGGGAGAGGAGCCGTCTTTCAACTTTGGACGGTGATGCGGCCACCCCTGATTTCGGCCTTTCAGCCTCCAGCACCAGGAGAGGTGGACGTGCACTGCCATCACCTCAGACCCTCAGGGCTTTTTTTTTCTTTCTTTTTGAGACAGAGTCTCGCTTTGTAGTTCAGGCTGGCCCTGAGCTCACTATGGAGCCCAGGCAAGCCTCGAACTCAGCAATTCTCCTGTCTCTGCCTCCCGAGTGCTGGGATGACAGGCATGAGCCACCACGCCCGGCACTGTGGTGTGTGGTACTGATGGCTGGTGGGTGTGAGTCTCCACGCCCAGCATTGGTATGTGGTTACCGGGGATTGAACTCAGGACCTTGCGCTTGCGAGGCAGGCGCCGGAACCACCGAGCTAACCCTCCGGCCCCCTCAGGGCTTCTTGAATGGACTCAGAGCGTCCCGAGGGCAGAGTCTTGGCAGACAGACTCGGTGGAGCAGGAGGGTGCCGGGCAACTAAAGGGTCGGGGCACCCCGGAGAGTATCCCTATGAGAGGAACAGGCTCCTTGGGTCCCCGAGGCCCGAGTCCCCTTGGACGAGGTGTTGGTTCTGTGGGCTCCGGGGCAGGGGCGGGGTGCCCTTCCTGGGAGATGCTGCTGCCCGTTCCCGCGCTGCTGCGGAAAGGCGGTGGCTCGGTCGCGGGGCTGTGGGCGGCTGGAGCTCGGGGCGCCAGGCGCTGGCACGCAGGCCCTCGGTGTCGGGGCGTGGAGGAAACTGGGAAGCTCGGGCCCGGCAGAAGTTTTAGGAGGCGCCGATTCCCGGCCCGGGAACCCAAGGCCCACCCACGGCCCGGTCTTGGAGGGAGCCTGGACAGCGGCGGTGGGCGCTGCAGCCCGGCCCTGCCCACCCGCAGGGCGCGCCATGTGGGAGCCGCGCTGGGCCTGCTCCGGAGCGCACGGGCTGCCAGAGGAGGCCCCGAGGGTGGACGGGCTGGGCTGCGCCTCCCGGGAGCAGGGGGACGGCGGGACCGCAGCGAGGCTCTGCTCACGGAGAAGACGGAAGGCAGCGCGTGGGAGGCGAGAAACAGGCCGAGCAGGCGGAGCGTGACGAGCATCGCGGGCGGGGGGGGGGGCGGCGGGGAGCCCCGTGCCTTCTACCGCCCCTGCGGAGGGATCAGGCGGCTCCCCCACCCGCTCGCTTCCGGGGGCTCAGCGAGCGAGTCGGCTCCGCCAGGAGCCCGCGGCACGGCCGCTTCTGCAGGGCCCCGACTCTTCCCGCTCGGGGTCCCCTCTGCAGCCCAGGTCGCTGCCAACGTGAACAGCAAACGCCTTTGAGAACGTCCCTTCGGGGGGCCCCGGGGGGTTTGCTCTCTCTGTGGCACGGGGGCTTCTCAGCCCTTTGCTTTGACCAAGTCAAAGGTTCACTGCACTCGAGGACTAAATTATTTACATTTGCTGCAGAACCTCCGATCCTCCGCGGCGGGGACTTGGGTGTGCACCCCTCCAGTCCCCGGCTGTCTGCGCCCTCCTTTCTCCGTCTCCGTCTCCGTCTCCCCTCCCCCCCTTCTTTCCTTCCTCTCTCCCCCTCTGTCCTCTTTCTCCCTTTGGTCCTCGCTCCCTCCTTTCCTCCTTCTCCATCCCTTTCCTCTTCTGTCTCGCAGGCGCCCCAGCTCCTCTCAGGGGTGCTGTGGGGCGCGGCGTCCCGCCTCCGCCTCTCGCGCGCAGAGCACCCCCAAAGACAGCCCGGCTCCGAGTTCCCTGCAGCTCTGCGGGAAGAGAGCCGGCAAGGTCACGGTCGGGAGGAGGGAGCGCAAGGCGGGACTTGCCCGGCGTCCGCTTGGAGAGCGGAAGCCACCGCGGGCTGCAGTGGGCAGAGACGTCTCAGCGGGGAGGCGGCGCCCGGCCGGGCTTCGCAGGAGGGGGCGGGGAGGCCTCGGGGACAAGGCAGGAGCGCCCCGAGACCGCCCTGCGGGAAGTGAGCTCAGGGGCGGTGGGGACTGTGTGCCCCACGGAACGGCTGGGATTCGCGTTACGGACGGTGGCGTAAGGGACTCCTTTCCGGGTGATGGCGTGCTGCTGAAGAACGGACGCGTCCTTGGGCAAGGGGCGGGGAAGGGAGGGAGCGTGAGGCCCTCTGCAATGCAGGGCTGGGCCCGGAAGGGTGTCGCCATGAAAGTGTGCCACTTGCTGGATGGGAGAGAGGACCGAACGGGAAGATTACGGGTTGACATCAGCGGGTCGGGTGTAAAGAAGGCAAGACGCACCCAGGTGTCGGGGGACCAGCGCGCCGGACAGCTCCTCTGCCCTGCGCTGGCCTTGTGACCGTAGGGATGTAACTTCTGGGAGCCCGTTCACCACAGGTGGGTAAGTACCCTCCACGTCCAGCCTTGCTTCTCAGTGCCGCACGAGAATGACATTACACCGGAAGGACAAGGAAGCGATGGCCGTCATCAACACCCCGGTGCGACAGGGATCCTTCGGGTCCCCCGGTTTTGCGAGTTGCACCCCGCCTGAGACTCGGAGGAGGCGCAGGCCGGGAGCACGTGTGTTTCTGGAGGGAGGTCAAGGCCGTCCCTCAGCGCCGCAGGGAGGCGTTTGCTATTTCCAGGCAAAACAATAAAAACGAGCAATCTCTCCCCAGGAGTTGCCTCCAGAGGCGCGGTTCCTGCGAAGCTCCTGACTGGGGCGCGGCCTTACGGTGCACAAGCAGTACCCTCCGCGCGGGGGCGCTCGTGCGGTCTCTCGGGCAGAGCGCGGCTGCTGCCCGTCTGGGCTCAGGAAGCAGGAGCGAGGGCCCAGCCACGGCCACCCTGGGGGCCAGGGGAACTGAGTCAGCGGGGCTCGGCCCGGGCGACCCGCCGGAGGGCGTGGGGCGGGAAACTCGTGTGGTGCGCTTTTCCTGGAGAAGCCCCCGCGGTTGGTGTTCCGGTGAGAGTTTAGCAGTCCTCGAGGAGGAGGGG
>PVIC010045994.1:0-14402 GCA_004025085.1 Thryonomys swinderianus
TCTTTCTTTCTTTCTTTCTTTCTTTCTTTCTTTCTTTCTTTCTTTCTTTCTTTCTTTCTTTCTTTCCTCTTTCCTGCCTTACTCCTTCCCTCCTTCCTTTCCCTTTTTTTTTGTCTATGAGTCTGGCTCATAGACATTATGAGAACTAGCCTTGAATTTATTGTGCAGCCCAGCTGGCCTCAAACTCAGTGATACTTCTGCCTCAGCCTCCCGCGTGCTGAAATTAGAGGCATGCAGCACCACACAATGTTGCCTTTGAATTTCTAAGCATGTTTCCCAGAAGCATCCAGATGGTTTTAACAGCAGAAACTATTCTTCCAATAAGAATATAGATAATATTCCAGATAAAGGCAGTTACTCAACTGAGAGAAAGGGCCTTTCTCCACTTTGTCTTTGCTGTCCTTTACCCTTAGCTTTACCACTGTTCTTGAGAAATCTCTCTACTCTGCATAAAGACTGTTTCACAACATTTTTTCTGAGTAAGGAGGGAAAGAAATCTAATCTAAGAATATAACTGAGGTTTCCAAAATCCCTCTTTGCCCTTTCTATTATCTTATCTTAGCTACCAAATTTAAAAACCAATAAAAATGTGTTTAAAGGTGAGCATAACACAAAATTTCTAAGATTTCATTTAACAAACATTTGTTAAATATCTGGTTAAATAGCTGGGTCTGATGGCGCATTCCTGTAATTTCAGCATTCTAGGAGTTGAGGCAGGAGGATCATAAATTCAAGCCCTGTCAGGGTGATTTAGTGTCTTAGCAGGACTATGTCTCCATATTTAGATAGATGATAGATAGATAGAGAGATAGATAGATAGATAGATAGATAGATAGATAGATAGATAGATAGATAGACGGACACAAAGAATGCTAGGATGTAATTCACTGTGAATACTCTGGTTCTGTCCCCAATACCACCACCAAAACTAAAACAAAACAGAAAATCTGTCCTGTGCAAAACAGTTGAGACTAGCTTAGTAAAAACTCTCATTTTTTTTTTTCCTTTTTGAGACAGGGTCTTGCGTTGTAGGTCGGGCTGGCTCTGAGCTCACTATGTAGTCCAGGCAAGCCTCGAACTCAGCAATCCTCCTGTCTCTGCCTCCCCAGTGCTGGGATTACAGGCGTGAGCCACCACGCCTGGCAAAAAACTCTCATTTTTATAGACTAAAATAAGATAGAAAATACACTATGCCAAAGCACCAGTATTGCACTATCTAATAAGATGTATACTATGTGAGACTGCAAAATTACTAGCACCAGGAGATTTTAATGGGCTTTAGTATTTGTTCTGATTCAAGTGAGAATTTGAGATGGAAAAGAGGGGTCTTTGTAGCACACAGTTGCTTTACAAAACCTGTTTTATAGACTGAAGAGATAACTTGAGGAAGACTGTAAGTTTGAAAATAGAAAAAGGTGGTAGCTAATGAATTGTAATGCTTTGTAGGTATCTGTCACTAAGTCACTAAAATGCGCAAGCTAAACTCAAGCTTGAGGGCTGAGATTATAGGCATGCATCACCACATCCAGCTAGTATTGTGTTTAATGCTGGAAAATTAAAAGCATTCTGTCTTACAATGGCTGGTATTTAACATTAGTTTTGAAGTACAGCCAAATTAGAGAAATGGCACATAAATAATTGGAGTGGGGGAACCAATAGTACCAGTACTTGGAGTGATAAAACTCTTTTTTTTTAATTGAATTCTTTATTGGTACAATTTATATATATCTCAAAATCACATATAACATTGGGAATTTGTACCAGTATATGCCACAAGTTAATTCTCATTTTTACCCATATCCCTACCCACTCCCCCCTCCTCCCCCCTTTATACATGCTCTTTTATTTTCTTTCTGTATCATATTTATTCCTTCCCCTCATCACATTCCCACACCAAGTTTCCTATAGAAATATTCCACTCTATAAAAGGTGTCCTACTTTTACTGGGCCGGAGGGTTAGCTCAGTGGTTCTGGCACCTGCCTCACAATCGCAAGGTCCTGAGTTCGATCCCTGGTAACCACATACAATGCTGGGCGTGGAGACTCAACGCCCACCAGCAATCAATACCACATACCACAGTGCGGGGTGTGGTGGCTCACTCCTGTAATCCCAGTACTCGGGAGGCAGAGACAGGAGGATTGCTGAGTTCGAAGCTTGCCTAGGCTACATAGTGAGCTCAGAGCCAGCCTGAAGTACAAAGCGAGACCCTGTCTCAAAAAGGAAAAAAACAAACAAACAAACTGGAGTTGACCAAGAGATAGGGGAGGGGAAGGAAATGAAAAAAGAATTAAGATGTACATGTACTAACTCCCACAAGGAATGAGATCATTAATGTTCTAATGTACTACAAACATAAACCAATAAAAAATATAAATTTTTAAAAAACCTTTAAAAAATCCAAATCTCTCTTACACTTTCAGAAGTATCAAGAAGTTAGAAAATGTTTGATCCCCAGTACCATAAAAAAAAGTTAGAAAATAAGGTGTAAAATATATTTATAAAAGAGGTGTGGTGGCTCACGCCTGTAATCCCAGCACTCGGAAGATAGAGGCAGGACGATTGCTGAATTCAAGGCTTGCCTGGGCTGCATAGTGAGCTCAGAACCAGCCTGAACTACAAAGCAAGACCCTGTCTAAAAAAAAAAAATATATATATATATTTTAATATAAATAAATAAATAAATAAATATATATATATATATATATATATATATATATCCTTGGGGGGAAAATTAGTGTTGGATTAAATAGCTGTGTAATATTAGTCTAACCAAGTTGACAAAACTAATCATCATAGACCGACATGTAAAAGGAAAGGCCCCTTTTCTACTAATCAAATGAAACCTGGTTTTCTCTTCCTTTCTTCAAGGTTTCTTTCCTTGCTAACTTAGCCCAAATCAGCCCCTTATTCTTTTTGTATAGAAGGGTGGTGAAGGAACAGGATGTACTCATTCTGGCTATGGGCTATGACTGCCATTATAACTAAATTAAGTGTATCATTAAACTGCTTTCTTTTTCTTTCTTTCCTTTTCTCTCTCTCCCTCTCTCTCTGTCTCTCTCTCTATCTCTCTCTGTCTCTCTCTCTCTCTCTCCTCTCTCCCTTTCCCTCTCTCTCGTGGTACTGGGGATTGAACTCTGGCCCTTGTGCTTGCAAGGTAGGCATGGTACCACTTGAGCTAAATCCCCACCCCCCAAAAACTGGTTTCTTGACATACTTTTCAAGTATATTCCTAGTAAAATAGTATAGCTGTGTTCAATGTCTCCCAAAATCCCAAGTGTTAAAGGTTTAGTCCTCAGCTTGGTGATATTGGCAGATGGTAGAAATTTTGAGAGATGGGGTGCAGTGCCCTTGAGAGAGGTATTGGGCCCCAGTTCCTGTGCTTCCTTTCTTTAGCTTCTCAGCTGCTGTGAAATGAACAATTTAGATCCACTTGTGCTCACAACCATGAGAGATAAGAGCACAAGAGAGATAAAAGCAATGGGACTATTGAGTACAAACTGAACCCTCTAAAATTGTGAGCCAACCAAGCCTTTTTCCTTTAAAAGCTGATTATGTCAGGCATTTATTACAGTAAGAGAGAGCTAATACATGGAGTTATCTTACTCCTAGACCTTCAGTCTATTTTCTTAGATTGTTTTCTAAGAATATAAGGAAAATGGCATGTTGATAACTGACAGCATTAAATAAATTTGATGGAAGGAGTATGTGGGGAGAAGAGGACATAAAAAGAATTAAGATGTGTCACATACATGTACTGATTTCCCAAGAAGAATGCAATCATTATGTACTAAAAGTATGTACTGATAAAAACAAAAACTTAAAAATGGATAACTTTCCATTTGGGTAGATTTTATTTGGGCTTGTTTAACTGGCATTGTGCAGAAACAAACAAAAGTCATTTGTTTTATTTTCAAGGGCAAGTTCATTTGAAAACAGCCAGAATATTTTTTCTTCAACCAGGATAAAATCTTTTTTTGAACTTGAGCAATCTTCTTCACATATGGGCAGAAGAGACTCCTGAAATAGACCTTATTATCTTCTTCAGTGTTAAAAGGTGATAATAAATTATTTTCATTCAGTGTTTGGGGAAATTTTAATTCCTAATGAAGTCTGATATTTGTAGTTTGAATTTTTTTTGTTTTTGAGACAGAGTCTCGCTTTGTAGTTCAGGCTGGCCCTGAGCTCACTATGTAGCCCAGGCAAGCCTCGAACTCAGCAATCCTCCTGCCTCTGCCTCCCGAGTGCTGGGATTACAGGCATGAGCCACCATGCCCGGCACTGTGGTATGTAATATTGATTGTTGGTGGGCGTGAGTCTCCACGCCCAGCATTGTATGTGGTTACTGGGGATCGAACTCAGGACCTTGCGCTTGCGAGGCAGGCGCCAGAACCACTGAGATAATCTTCCGGCCCCTGCAGTTTGAATTTTAAGAATGACCAAGTTCTTGAATCTTTTTTCATGAAGCTATCTTTGATCATAGGATATTTCTAATTTTTCTTTATTTTTGAGCCCATCAAAATAATAGCAAAAATATAAATATTTATATAGCACTTTGTTGTTAGTCAGGGACTACTTTAAATGCTTTTCATACATTAAATCATTTATCCTCACAAATCTTGTTATTCCAAGTTTTCTGACATAGGTTTGCTATGCCTAGGCTGGCCTTTATACCCACTGGATCCTTCTGGCTCAGTGAGTGCTGAGATGACAGGAGTGTAGCACCATTCCCAGCCTATTCCTAAATTTAAAAGAAGGAAACTGAGCCATAGACAGATTAAGTAACGGAGTCAGGGTCTCACATATAGCAAGTTGTGGGGTTAGATTTGACTCTAGGCAGTCTGGTTCGAGACTTTTTATGTTGTTAAACAGCTCATTATATTCCCCAGTTCCTATCAATTTTCCACACTTTCCTATAATTTCTCTCTCTGTCTCTCTGTCTCTCTGACTCTCTGTCTCTCTCTCTCTTTTCTTTCAGTACTGGGGAATGAACTGAAGCTTTGCTCTGAGCTCCATTCTTAACCCCTCTTTTTCTTTTTAAATTTTGAGACAGAGTCCCATGAAGTTAGTAAATTACCCCAACTAGGCTCAAACTTTCAACCTTCCTGCCTCAATCTCCCAAAGCACTGGGATAAGAGGTGTACACCACCACACCCAGCTGCTTCATTTTATTCTATAATCTAATGAGGGGCTAGAAACTGACCTTTGGCTGGTTAGATAACAAAAGCTATTAACAAGTGATGGTATGGCAGAACTGATACAAAGATGATATTGGAGATGGGGATCTCCAAATGATGTGAGGGAATACTGTAAGTTCCAACTGTTAGATGTCTGATACACCAGGCTTGTGTTCTCTAAAATTGAAGACTTAGTTCTAGGAACAATGGAGGTTAAGAGTAGGAATGTAGATTGAGAGAATGAATAGCTTCCCAAGAGGCAAGTGTGTTTCCAAATGGGTAGCCAATGACCCCAAGTTTCAGGGGAGGTTTTATAAAGCACAACCACCTGAGTACAATATGGGTGAAAGCTATAATCAGCCAATAAGGTTACAAGTATAGTCACCCAGGTATAGTGATCTAATGGGGGAACAAATCACAACAAGTGTGCATGGAAAGAATAAAGACTTCTAGGAAATGATGGTTCTGGAGGTTTTGAGCACCCACCAGGGTGATTGATGTCTATCTAGACTTCATTCAGCCAGGTGTTATCACTTATATTGTCCTTTGGGGGAAGTATGCAGGCCTGGTGTCATTTCATCTTAACTTTGAGGTCCATCCTCTAACAGATGTGTCTCCAGCCACAGTTGTAATGTGTTTTTATCTTTGAGCTGATTCTATTAAGGGCCTAGGCCTATCTGACTGTCTATAGTATTTTTACTTAATTTAGCTCTCTATAAAATTCCTCTCTGTGAAGAGGCATCCTGAAATGCCATGAGGGAGAAAAGGGCAATAACTGTTCTGACTCTCCAGCCTGAAGGAGGTTGTAGTTTTTTTGTTTTGTTTTGTTTTGTTGTTGTTGTTGTTGTTGTTTTTATGGTATGGGCGATTGAACTCAAGACCTTGGACTTGCCAGGCAGGCACAGTCTAAATCCCTGGCCCTGAAGGGGGTTGTAGTTATAATCAGCAGTCAGAGATATTCTCCAGAGGGATAATCTAAGGGGCTCAGACAGTCATATTGTTAGGTTAGTAGTTATGAACTCTTTTCATAACAAGTCAGTCTAGTGGATCTTGATAAAAAAGAGTCTTGTACATTTGTAGTTAGTTTTATCTATATGATCATTTGGAGTTTGGCAACTTTTAGGCAAGAATAAACAAATTTTCCAAAAAATTAAGGCCTATATAATCAAAATATGAACATTAGAATGGAAAATCAGGTTGGAGAAAGAGCCATGTCTAGAAACTATTCTTAAGGGGCTGGAGCAGCTATGGTATCTGGTTGGCTCTTAGGCCTCTCTACAGATGGAGATCATCTCAACGTCTGATATTTTTATCACGAGTCTCTCTAATTTTAGTTGTAAGGAGATGGAGAATTTGGTGGTTTTGAAGGACAATTTTAGCTAAAGAATTTAAAGACTCTTGTTAAACTTTTATGCTTTTACCGTAGTTTTTAGCCTCACTGAACCAATTTTAGTATACGTGCTGCCAAAGCGAACACATAGCCTCACTGAACCATAATAGTGATCAGCTACCCATGTAGGTGGAAACTTCCAGAAGAGGTCAGCAACTGGAGGCTTTTTATATCCAGCTTTTATTGTTTTTATATTTCTTTTGGTTAGTTTTTAGTGGGTGTTTAAAACCAAGTTAAAATCAGACCTGTGTTAATCACAATTAACCTCCTGCTGTCTATCAAGGTTAGGTAAATCTCATCAGACATTACTTTTTGGAGCCATGTGTAGAGCATTTCACTTCCTCTGTCAGTGTCAGCTGCCAGGATGAGTCACATCTTGCTTGACCATGTTACTTTCTGGGAAGGCATGAGAGACAATTTTTTTTTTGATGACCCTCCTTTGGCACACTGTTCATTTGTTGATTCCTGTCCACTGGGGTCTACCAATTTCCCTGCTCAGGAGGTTGGGTGACTCATCAAAGTTGTAGGATCCTGTACAAAAGGTTCCCTCATGTCCTGGGTCCTTATTGACTTTGGAAGGCCAGTGTCAAATATTGGCTCCCTTTTAGCCCAATTACCTTTCTGGTTCTGTCTCCAAATGTTAGCTGTTGAACACCCAGAAGAAAAGATCAATTATGTTATGTTGTAGTGGGAGCAGTGAGTTTAACTTTTATAATCTCATCTGGAGATCAAGTACTTTGAAATATAAAGTAGAGCCAGAGGGCTGTAATTTTTTTCCCCAATTATGGTATTATGATTTTTTTTAGAAGTTGAACCCCTGTAGAATGTTAACAGATAACAATTATTAAGTTTTACGGAGAAAATATAGTATTTCAGCATGACAATCATGATATTATCTTTGAAATGCATTTAAATGCCTATCTTAGAATAGCTTTTTGTCAGTCATCTCTATCTAATACACAAAGAATCTTTTACCTAATTTAATAGGATGTCATTGAAGGAGTGTGTGACATTGTCTAGACTGCTCAGTGCCTGAGCATCTCTAAGTGTAATGACACACATATCAAAGTACGTATTAAATAATGTAAAAAACTGACTGGTGGTCTCATGCTGGCTTGACATGTATCTTTTATCACAAGTAGCTGAAGCACGAGAGAAAAGAAGATATCTGAATCTAAAACAAAATGTTATTACCACAAATAGGCCTAGTTTTACATCTTAGAAGACTTGTATACCCAGAAGGCATAAATAATTTAGTATACCATGAAATCAGCAATAATGAGTGTCATAGCTATATGGAAATTTTTGTCTCTTAATCTAATTTTGTACTAAGGGCATCATTTTTAGCAAAATATTTTTTGGACATTTTAGATACACATGATAAGATTCATCATAGGAAATTTTACATTATATATCTTTTTTTTTTTTTCCTACGCCCCATGTACAAATGGTTTGCTTCCATTTTTTCCCCTGATTTTCTCTTTTTATTTTTTGTACCAGGGGCTCTTTCAATAAGAAAACCCTTCCAAGACTTGCCTGGGCTATACAATGAGTTCAGGGCCAGCTTGAACTACAAAGTGAAACCCTGTCTCCAAAATAAAAAAATTTAAAAAAAGAAAGAAAGAAAAGAAAACCTTATTGTTTTATCCACAGAAAACTTAACCTTTTAATGATAACCAATGTAAATATATTACAATAATGTGTTTAGCCATGTTTACTGGGGCATGTCTCCGTAAGGCTATGGAAACTGCCTGGGTCTCATTAGTGAACAAAGGCTGGAATAAGGTGTTTCTAGGCAGCTATTCCTTTATTCACCAGTGGGAGTCTTGTCTAGCAGTTTTCCCAAGCTGAAGAGGCCTCCATTTAATTGTCTTAACAAGTATTTGATGGCCTATAAGAGCCATATCATAATAATTAACACATTACTCTTGGCTGATGAAAGACTCCCAAGTTATTGTACACAGACAATGTGTATTGTAGTTGTAAAACCAGTCTCCGCATCATTTTGATCAGCTGGCAAGCTAGGTGGAAGTATGTCCTTGACTCTAATGATCCTTACCTATAAGCCATTTTAAGTTACTGACAAATATTTTTAAAAATCTAAAAGGGCACAAAGAAGAATTGTTGAGCTCAAACAAAACAGCTTGTAAAATATTGTACCCAGTTATAGATTAAACAGACATACGGACAAGCACACATAAAATGAGGGCACTTGGATGTATTTGGCCAAAGCCAACTTATAATAACTCTTTTTGAAGTTTTTAGGTTTGTAACTATAAATAAGACTAGTTAGAACTTTTTTATAGGCCAATTAACAAAGATCTCTTTTAATAAGAATCAGAAGGAATAAAACCTTTTATTCATAATTAGTATTTCCCTCTGCATTTCATTTTGTCTTAAGACTCCTAGTGACTCTGTGCCCTTTTCTTTTATTCAGCCTCAAGCTCAGTCATCTTTTCTGTCACTTACTTGGGCTGTCTTTCTTCTCTAGCAGTGTTTGTGGGACCCACTCCTGCAAGGGGAAACCCCAATGCAACTTTTATCACTCTCCCTCTCTCTTTTTTTAGATCATTTTGAAAGAGTAAGAGATTTTGACATTGAGTTTCCCATTTTGATATATAAGAGAAAGAATTGTCATTCCTTTCATTTCTACTTGACTTCTATATTTTCAAGGTGTGTCCTGAGGTGGTTCACCACTAGAGCAGGGGGCTGCCACCTGGAGAACAACCAGAAGATAGGTTGGGTCAGACTAGCCACCACCTTTTATCAACACACAATCCTATCTTCCCTGGGAACTTTTATGTTTACTCCAGCAAGTGTTTGTAAAAGCATGGGTTATAATTGTGTATCTAAAGAAGGAAGCATTGCTAGCAAATGTAATAATTCAGAGATCTAAAGTACTATTTCTTTTTTTTTTTTTTTCCTTTTTGGAGACAGGGTCTCGCTTTGTAGTTCAGGCTGGCCCTGAGCTCACTATGTAGCCCAGGCAAGCTTCGAACTCAGCAATCCTCCTGTCTCTGCCTTCCGAGTGCTGGGATTACAGGTGTGAGCCACCACGCCTGGCACTGTGGTATGTGGTATTGATTGCTGGTGGTCTCCACGCCCAGCATTATATGTGGTTACCGGGGATTGAACTCAGGACCTTGCGCTTGCGAGACAGGTGCTGGAACCACTGAGCTAACCCTCCAGCCCTAAAGTACTGCTTCTTAATTCTTTGAGAGTGAGTAAATCAGATCAAAGGGTAAACTGGAGCACTTCTCCGCCTGTAAAATTTCCATGTCAACACATTTACGAAGATCATGGATTAAAACCTACACCCATCACTTAGTAACCACAACTTATATGTTAGTAAAGGTGCAATTTACTAGTTTTTTACATGCACAGAAAAAAGGGAAGGTTGATTAAAATCTCCTTTCCTATTCCTAGTTAGCATATATCAGGCACAAGTATAAATTACTTTCTTTAATAAATTACTTTTTGATAGCTGTTCTTCTCTATTAAAGACAAATGATTGTTGTAAGTTGCCTTGGCCTGCGGCTTCCTCCTGAGAGCTGCAGTTTAGTGATAAGGTGGTTTAGTTAGCTGAGAAGTTTTCAAGCTAACTCCCAGTGAGTTGAAATGAAAAACACTTAGGGGAGGGTACTTCATTTGGAACTTTGTCCTAGTAAAGATTTTTCAGTCTCTAGAGAGTTATTGTTTCCATTTGTGTCTGGCCCTTACTAGCAGAAAGAGGAGGATAGAACTCTGAGATTTGGAGGAACATCAAACAAAAAGCCATGAGACAAAAAAATAACTTGCTCTGTTTGTGTGACAGAAAGAGGTTCGATGACTCAATAGTGTAGAGAACAGTAGTTTAAATTGAAGTACATAGGGCCAGGGATTTAGCTCAAGTGCTGTGATACTGTGCCTACCTTGGAAACACAAGGGCCCACGTTTGATCCCTAGTACTTCAAACAAACAAACAAATAGAAGTAGCTAAAGACAAGGTCATGTTGAGTATGGTATAATCCTGTCCTGTAATCCTAGTACTTAGCAGGCTGAAGCAGAAAGATCACTGCAAGGTTTAGTCCAGGCTGGGCTACATAGTGAGTTCAAGGCCAACCTGTACTGCAGAGCCAATATCTTGTATGAAAACAAAATAAAACAAACAAAAAAGGAGAGAGGGTGGGCAGTTTCTGAATACAGTCAGCAAATAGAGTCAGCAGCACTTGCTAATGAACTGAAAATGGCATATAAGGGAAATAGAGTAGTCAAAAGTGATACCAAGCCTTTTTTTGCTTAAGCAATTGGAAATATAGAGCTGCAGCTTGCTGAGATGAAAGAAAGAGTTTAGTGAATGAAAATCAAAAGTTAGGCCCTGGTATTACATTTAGGTACAAGTAAAACATGTAAGTAGAAATGCTGAGCAATAAACAGCTGGATATACCAATTTAGAGTTCTGTGAAGAGGTTCATTTTAAAGATAGGAAGTTGAAAATCTCAAGTATACAGATGGTATCTAGAGCTAGGAAGTGAATCAGATTAGCTAGGGAAAAAGAGAAGAAGTATAAAACTCTGAGACATTCCAGGTAAAAAGCCTTGAAGAAAAGACAAAGCTTTTGGTTAAGTCATCATTAATTAAGATGAAGGTCACTAGTCCTGGTGAAGCTAATTCCAGGGCATTGGAAAAAAATAGAGACACTGAAAATAAATTATATTCTTCTACTAAAAACAATTTATGAAAGGATATATCTGGATAAACCTTTTAATTTATACTTGAGCAACACATTGATTTAATTTCCCTAAGGGCAATGTGATGTATCAGGCCAACAAGACTCTACAAATCACTTGTGTTTTTCAGGGAACTGATTTATATGTGAAATGTCTTTGAGAAAGTTAAGTTAAAATATAAACTTACATATGACTCAATTTCCAGCTAGGCAGTGTACTTCAAAGTCTTTTTTTTTTTTTTTTTTTTTTTGCGGTACCGGGGATCAAACTCTGGCCCTTGTGTCAAAGTCTTTTAAATAGTCTCTCTCAGTGTTTTAAAATCTAGCCTTGTCCCAAATTCCCAATAAAAGCTCAACTGGTAGCCAACCATTTGAAAACATTTTACCTTTTGCTTTAGCCTATCTATTCCCATGGTTACTCCAGAGTTCATTAAGGCAGTCTTCTCCTTAAGTCTTATGGCAGCCCCCCCATTTTGTTGACCATTTGCAGGGTCATGATGTGGAGTTTTGCTGATATAAATTAAACCCTAAGGGACAACACTTATCAAATATATAGTTATATGCAAGAAGAAAACCACTTTACCTTGGTCGAGGATCATTTACAATAAAGTATATCAAGCATGTTCTCTAGTGCCATATATATAATAAGTATTCTTACTTCAAAGCATTGTTTTTATCCCTGTTTTTTCTCCCTGTACTTTCTCTGAGTAAAGATTTGGATCATTCTTTCATATCTGTATTAGTCAGCTATTCCATTGCTGGGACCATAATACCTAATACCCAAAAACTAAAAGGAGGAGAGGTTTGATCTGGCTCACAGTTCAGAGGGCTCAGTCCATGGTCACCAGTGTCCCAGGTAAAAATATCACGGTAGAAGAGCATAGCAGAGCAAAGTTGTTTGCCTCATGGCAGCCAGGAAGCATAGAAAGAAGGGAAGTGTGAGGGAGGAAACTATACCCCTGAGAGCACGCCCTCAGTGACACAGCTCTTCCACCCTGGCCCCACCTAACAGCATATTTAACTACAAACCCATCAATGGATCAATCTACTGATGAGCATAATGCTCATTGATCCAATCATCTTCCAAAAGACCCACCTCTGTACACATGACACTTCGGGGGTATATTCTAGATCTAAACCCTATGTTTCTATCCATGACTACTAAAACTTTTGTCTCTAGTCTTGAATTCATACAGTTGGATATTCTTCTTAAGTGCTTACCAGCATCTCAAAAAAAATATTCCATGATGACCTTCCTTGCCTTCCTTGATCTTAAATATTCTGTGTGTGAAATCCAAACATCACTTTTGGTTTTCCTCTGATCACCTGCCACATCCTGTAGATCTAATCTGAGGGCTTCTTAAAGCTAATACCTCATTTCTATTCAAATCAATACCATCTCAGACTTTTTACTTTTCCTTCTGTATCCTGTATCTTACTTGCTTGCAGTTTTTATAGCCCACCCACTGCTGCTCTAAAGTAGAATATTAATGGTATCTTCTTACCACCAAACCCAGAGACTTTAATGGCTTTGTACGGGATACTCAGTGAAGCACCATCAGCCCCTCTCATTCAAAATGTTCAGATTTAAAGCTAAATCCCTCTTCACTTTTTGCTTTCATTATGTACCTTTATTCAAACTGCTCTATACATGGCCAGTGTTTTCTTGCATTGACAGTGTCCCTTTCGGAAGTGATGTCTTCCCCTAGTTCAGTAAAGTCCTACCAGGGTACTTATAAATGCCAGCACAATCCCATGGACTTCTCAGTTAAGTCCCTCTGTTCCCACATACAGAAATAAACTGTCCCTCATCTTAACTCCCATAATACTTTGACAGTTTTACTCTCCCAAGATAAATGATTTTGTCTTTCTCATTGCTAAAATTCTTTGAATTTTATCTCTTTAAAAAGATTAGTAAGAGGGACAGGGTCTAATTCAGTTATGTGTTTTCTATAGCCCCAGCACAGGTTTTTATATAAGAAAAAATAAAAATTTGAATAAAGAATAAAGACAAGTAGTAGGTAAATTTATTAAAAATAGCCCAGGGTCAAAGATTTAGCTCAGTGGTTCCGGCACCTGCCTAGCAAGCACAAGGTCCATAGTTCAATCCCCAGTAGCCACATACAATAATACCTGGCGGGGCTGGAGATTTAGCTCAGTGGTTCCAGCGCCTGCCTTGCAAGCGCAAGGTCCTGAGTTAGATCCCGGTAACCATATACAATGCTGGGCGTGGAGACTCATGCCCACCGGCAATCAATACCACATACCACAGTGCCGGGCGTGGTGGCTCACACCTGTATTCCAGCATTTGGGAGGCAGAGACAGGAGGATTGATGAGTTTGAGGTTTGCCTGGGCTACATAGTGAGCTCAGGGCCAGCCTGAACTACAAAGTGAGACCCTGTCTCAAAACAAACAAACAAAAAACAAACAAACAAAAAAATAATACCTGGCATGGTGACTCATTCCCACCAGCAATGAGCACCACACACCAACATAATGGGTGTGGTGGCTTACACTTGTAATCCCAGCACTCAGGAGGCAGAGGCAGGAGAATTACTGTGAGTTTGAAGTTTGCCTGGGCTACATAGTGGGCTGAGGGCCAGCCTGAACTACAAAGTGAGATCCTGTCTCTGAAGAAAAAAAAAAATCAACCCAAGGAAAATCTTTTTGAAAAATGCTGGTTACAAGATGTCTCTTGTTGATAACACAAAGACAATTGCTATAAAGAATAGAAACACATTATCTGGTGATATTTCAAATCAGCTCTGGGATCCCCAGATCTTCCAGCTGAAATTGATCCAAAAGCATTTTCTCCTTAGCTGCTTTACTTCATTAGATACAATTGCATGGCAGCCATGAAGTGAGGCCTCCTGTGGCTAACATAATCCAAAATCCTAAACTGTGCAGAAATTCCTAGGCCCACATACCACTTCTCTGTTTGTAGTTCACGCTTCACTACTCTATTTCACAGTAGAGAGCAGTGCATTTCTAATGTTACCAGCCCAAAAAGCTCTGGGAGCTTATGGCACTCCAGTGTGAGGCTCCCTGTCCCAGTATATCCCATGGAAACTCTGACTTTTAGATCAAACCGCTTTACAGTGCTAAATGAAGCTATCAGGTAGTTTTTT
>PVIC010045995.1:0-14420 GCA_004025085.1 Thryonomys swinderianus
GCAAACTAAATCTTTAAACTTGTCTGAGAGTTGATACTTTCAATAATTTAACCATTCATAATTCACTTCTCTAACTAAACCAAATGAAATGCTGCCTTTCTTTACAGAGGTATGTGTATTTTTTTTTTTTTTTGAGACAGGGTCTTGCTTTGTAGTTCAGGCCGGCTCTGAGCTCACTATGTAACCCAGGCAAGCCTTGAACTCAGCAATCCTCCTGTCTCTGTCTCCCGAGTGCTGGGATTACAGGCGTGAGCCACCATGCCCGGCACTGTGCTATGTGGTATTGATTGCTTGTGGGTATGAGTCTCCACGCCCAACATTGTATGTGGTCACCGGGTATCGAACTCAGGACCTTGCGCTTGCGAGGCAGGCGCCAGAACCACTGAGCTAACCCTCCGGCCCGGTATGTCTATTTTTAAGAGTAGACTGAGAAAACAATTGAAAAGGAGTTTAGATCCAGGTGATGCTTAGAGTTTAGATCCAGGTGATATTTAGATTGAAAAGGAGTTTAGATCACCAGGTCTCAAGTTTATTTTATTCTGGTTTGAGGTTCTTAGCTAAGGCCAAACTCCTTATATCTATGATTCATAACCTTCCATTTCTGGCATTTTCCTGAATGCAAATCCCCATTTTCATTAGTGATGCGCGTTTGGAGTGTACCTGGCTTACCTCTAATGAATGGATTATCAGGGCTTCTTCCAGACTGGCTCCCTCTATTTTCATGTCTTTTTAGATAGCACTGCAGAGCAGACCTGCCCAGAAAGAAATTGCGCATGTAATTGTCATGAGGGCCGAACAGGTTTGCTATGGTCAATGGTGCTTGCAATGGCACCGGGCAGACTACAGAAGTGGGCACCGTGCAAAGAAAATGATTACAAATGCAAAGGATATGATTATAAAACTCAACTGTTTTCTAAAATCAAAAAAATAAAGTATAAAAGCAAACACAGAACATATTTATTATATTTATTTTGAAAGTGAGAGGTTCCAAGCAGAAGAAAGCAAATCTAGAATTTAGAGGAAGAGTAACAAAATGGGATTTTTATGTTCCATCGAGAGGCTGCCTAACGGATCAAACAGGGTTGGAGGAAATCTGACCCAGACACACTCCCGACAAAGGGAAAAACACAGCCACAATGCGCGGGAAAAGGGGCTTCTCTACTGCATGCACCTTGATTTTGCGAAAAAGACCTTGTACACATTCTCTTCATCTGTGGAGAGCTTTAAATGATGGAGCAGAAATTTCCGCTGGGGCAGCATCACCTGGAAGAACAAGGACGAAGGAAACTGGTGGGAAAATGAACTGAATACCGCAGAGTGAATTCCCTGGACGTGGTGAACTCCTCAAAAGCGACTCCTAAAGTAACACAGCGCCAACGCACAGCACGGAGCCCAAGACGGAAACTCCGGTCTCTGCACAGGAGGACGGAGAGCACAGAGGGTCGGGAGGCACAAACCACCCCACAACATGGCTCCACGGCCCTGCAAGTCCATGGTCTCCCTGCCCCACCCTCTCGGGAACAGGTGTAAATCCGATTACCAAGGGTTTGCCAGTGGAGTCCAGCTGGTCTTTTGTTCTCCTCAGCAAAAGGCTCCTGGTTAAAATACTTAACCGCTCTCCTCCTTTCTTTGAACCATTGTCAACCTGACTTTTCCACAGATTGAACTCATCAAATGGAGAGCAGCGGAGGAATCTTTTTTGTTGGGAAGGACACGGAGTAGAGAAGAAGAAATATGAGAAAATGGAATAAAGGTTCAAAATAAGACATAAGATGAAAACAAATCAGATTTTCTGTTACATCTGTCATCCAATCATTTTAAAAAGTGAATCTCACAACACATCTCTGCAACACAGATCAAAAGGCTCCACATCAATAATGGAAATCACATTTAAAAAATGTGACTTTTCCCATTAACAGTGTCTACATTGTCACAACAGGACATATAACCAAGAGCTAGAATTTATTTCAAAGCTTCAAAGGCTAACAAAGAAATCCCATATCCTTTTATGGTCTGACTATGAAATAAATGGTCTGACTTTGAATAAATGCAAATATTTAAAAATCAACATTTTTTGTTTGCCGGAAATAAATTGTAGTCTTGACCCCAGTCGAGGTTTTAAAGGAGAAATAGCCCAAGAAATTCATTGGATGTAAGAAAGATAACTTTTGCCTCCTTTTTTTTTTTTTTTGAGACAGGGTCTCGCTTTGTAGTTCAGGCTGGCCCTGAGCTCACTATGTAGTCTAGGCAAGCCTCAAACTCAGCAATCCTCCTGTCTCTGCCTCCCGAGTGCTGGGATTACAGGCGTGAGCCACCACGCCCAGCACTTTTGCCTCCTTTAATTCAATCTGTCCTACATTTTTGCATAAATATCAGCTGGATGTAATCAAAATACTCTATCAGCCAGTCAATCAACAGATATTTTCTCATAAATATTCATTCTTTCGCCCTTCTGTTGACAGGCTTGCCATCTGCTCCACAAAATAATCTGGCACACATCAGTTTTACGATGAGACAAAAAATAGTAATGAAGAGTTATAAGACAGGGTTCGGTTCCACCATCCTAAGGAGTTTACTCACTTCAGCAGGGAATACATGTCAAGCAGGTTGTTCTGAATGGGGGTCCCGGTGACAGCCCACCGGGCGTGGGCTTGCAGCTTGCACACAGCCATGGATGTCTGCACGCACGGATTCTTCACATTGTGAGCTTCGTCCAGTATGATTCGGGCCCAGACTACTTGAAGCAAAGGTGTCGAGAAGCCCTGGAAGAAAATAAGGGAAATCCAAGAAGAGCGTGGGAACAGGTACGTATCTTCCAGGAGACAAGCAAATACTAGGGCCCACTTTTACCTTCAGTTTGCTTAGACCAATTACACTGAATGGAGTTGAAAAACCACAGCAAAACCTCTCAACTAGTCCCAATAAACAGGTTACTTGAGAGTATCAGTCCTTATACTTAAGATAATGAAATTAAAATGGTTTCTGATTTAAGGTTTCTTTTATTCTTTCAAACCACTTGTCAGCAAAGGCTAGAAGCCTGAAAATTCTGACACACAGGAGAATCTCACATTTGCTAAACAGATGGGCTGCTATAGGTAAGAACAGGTACTGGAAGACTAAGTGGTGGGAAGAAGTGCTCTAGAAAGGATGCTTGAAACATATTTAAAAAAAGAACATCCTGGAAAAATGAGTAGTAGCAAAACACAGTTACTCGTTCATTAGCCTCTGGCCTACCTGTCATCCTACTCCATTCATAAATCAGTTTCATTCAAAATCCAACAAAGAGAGTCTCATATAGTGCCCCTGAGAAAGTCTGCAACTCAAATGTTTCTGAACTGGGGGTCTTTGCAACTCAAATGTTCGTAAACTGGGGGCTTACTGTATCTGGTAAAGTAGAGAGGAGCCAAGGGATGGTGGCTTAATACCAGAATAAGTACTAACACACTGGTCTGCACACTAAATACACAAAATAACACGAGGGCATGCTCCACACACTCTTATGGAGAAAAATAGGAAAAAAAAAAAAGATAAAAACAGCAACATGTAACGTTTTCATGTAATATCACCCATCACAACTGGGTGCTGTAACTTTAGTCCTGAAAAACAGCTGAACACTGCACCAAGCGTCAGCCTTCACCTCTGAGGTGGCTGTGCAGATGAAACAGAGGAAATAACTGGGCAATGTCCACAGAGGAACGTGCCTGACCTTCCAAGAAGGCACTTTCTCACTGGGGCGGTCAAGAGAGGCCCATCAGATGGTGTGTGGCTTCAACTCTACCTCCTCAGCACCCGAGCCTCACCTCCGCACCTGGGGCCGCTTCCTCCTGCTGCTTTGTGGGGACCTCCTTGGCCAGAAGGCTGTAAGTCGTGATGACGATGTCATACATGGAGAGGCTGCGCAGACACAACACAGAAGGACACACTGAGACACCCCTCTAGCTGCTCCGATGGGAGAATTGATAAAGACAAAACAGCCTAGCGCTGGTCAGACAGACAAGATGGATGAACTCACATCCTTAATACACACAAAACCACAGCATTCGAGAGGAAAATTTTACCCTCTTGGCTGGAAGAGCAGAGCGCAGACTGGTGACGTCATGCACACGCGCATGCAAGCGCACAGCCGCAGTGAGGGTACACTTTCCCACTTGGCTTCCTACTTTTCCTCTGATCACTCTTGCAGTCTGCTCCCTAGAGCTAGCATAGCTTCCCTCTTTCCATACAATGAGCTAGAAGGAAAACCGCTGGCTGGGGTCATATTTAACTTGCCATGAGCTGGCCGGGGCAGGAACTAAGATAGGGTTGGGAGCTGACCTTTAGTGCATGCTGCTAAGATCTCAGAGAAGAAACCCTCCCAGCACTGCTTATTTCACATGGTGGGTGGATTTGCATAAACCCATTAATTTAGTTCTGTGTATTCAAATGCATCCTATAAGGGTTGGGGATGTAGCTCCGTGGCACAGCACCTGCCTGGCAAGCACAAGGCCCTGAGTTCGATTCCCAGGACCAAAAAGAAACTGCTATCAGCTTTCGGTTTACCTTGCCTGCCCTCTTGCCAGGTAAAGATTCTTACTGATGGGACAGGGGTTATTCCAAAGAAGCTCACTGTAGTGTACCTGAGAAACCGTCAGTAAAATCTTTTGATACAACACAATTCACAAAGGCAGCAGTGTTTGTAAGTTAACTTAGCATGATATTTAAAGTACAGTTGAGCAAGATTCCAACCAATTAACTAGTAGGTTCTGACTATCAAACCAGTTATCTTCAAAATACAAATCAAGCGAGATCCAAGTTACTTCTCAAAGAAAAATTCAGAAAAAAGGCAGACAACTCAAAGCAGTCTCTGCCAGGGAAAATCTGCAAGCCTGGCACTACTGCCCCGACACTTCTGCCTGTCAGAAGGACTATTAGTTACCCAAGTTGTGGTGTAAGACTAAGGGTCGCCAACCTGGCAATTTTCTCTTGAAAGACTGCTGTCCTGCTTTCTATGAGACATCGTTAATATCGAAGGTCAGGGAGAGAGGTTACTTAGAGGTTAAAAAAACTCCCTATCCTGATTGGAACATGAAAGCATTCACTTTAGATAGTCACATCATAGTCAGGAACATAAAGCAATTCCTTTAAAACTAGGGGGAAAAAGAGGGCTGTGGGGAGCTCAGTGGTCAAGCACCTGCTTCACATGCACAGAACCCGGGTATGATCTGCAGCATAAAACACAAAAGACACAGAGCAGGACTCCGCTCCGCGGTCATCTTCCCTCCTTCCTGAGGGTCCCTCTTCAGAAATGTACAGTTAGGTCTAACATTTCTTCCTCTTCCTCCTCGTGTTCCCTCTTCTATGGAGCTGGGAATCAAACCCAGGCCCTCATGCGTGCTAGACGAACATTCTGCCACTGAGCTCAACCTCCAACCACAAATCATCCTAGACCTAACCTAAACATCTAAAACTTCTTGGATGTTTATGATAAAAACATGGGTGCACACATATGTGCATCCTTATAGATACACACATTATCCACTTATCTATCCAGCCTGTAAGCATTAGAATTTTATCAAGATAGAAGCATGTAAGACAGGACGGGATGGTTCCCTTCACACTAACAAAAAAGGAATGTGAGTTCTAGAATCAGAACTTCAGCAACCAAGATACTATGATGCAACCTCGCTTGCTGGGGAAATGCTGCTGCCACCTGGTGGACGACTCAGGCATCTCCGCCAGTTTTTGTAGAGGACAATGACAAGGACACAGCAAAAAAAACACTGTTTGGTCTCAAGACAAATCTCTTAGTGAAAGACAAAGGTGGTTTGGTGATGAGAATGAAAATCTGCCTCTGGTCTTTACACACGTCACTAGTCCTGCTTGGATGAAGAATCAGTAAGTGGGAAATTTCAGAGCTCGGAGCTGGGTGCTGGACACCCCCAGAGCGCAGCCCCGGACACGTACACTTTTGCATGTCGATTCCGGTTTGGCCCATGATAGAGACAGACTCTTAGTTTGTTGCTGTTCACACGTTTCTCTACCTCATTTTTCCAATGATGGATCAAGGAAGCAGGACAGACAATTAGTGTTCCATGGGAAGTAAAGACAGAGGAGTCTGGAGGAGAAAAATAAAATCAATATCTAGTTACATTCATTAAACAGCCTTTAACTTCTTTAGGACATTACCTCTTTTGCCAGGTTTTACTTATTCAATCAATATTTTTAACTGTTGCTCTTATTTCTACATAGAGATGATGGTCTTATGAACCAAATTACTTAACTATTCTTCTTTTCCTTTAAGAGTGTTAGAAGTCAGACATGGTGACCACTTGCTTGTCATCCCAGAACCCTAGGAGGCTGAAGCAGAGGATCACAAGTTCAATCCTCGCCTGGGCAATTTAGCAACATACCAAGATCCTGTCTCAAAGTAAAAAGGGCTGGGGGCGTGAGTGTGGAGGCCCTGGGTCCCATCCTCAGCATCAGTCAGCTAGCCAGCCAGGAAGACTGAGAGGCTGAAGAAAGGAGGCAGTCGCTTCCCAACAGTTCCTGAGTTGATGCACAACATAGCAGTGTTATGTGTCCATTAACACACACACATGGGCCCTCTTATAAAACAAGCAAACTAGAACTGTCTAGGGACAGAAAATCTGTACCTTCACACCCCATCTGGCTACTTACACCTGCTGCCCCACAAGGGGCCATGCAGCTGTGGTCAGCAGAGCCCTGAGAGCACAGGGCCCCGATCCACCCATCCGATCGAGAGAACATGGACATGGCAATTTGCACGTGGTGTACTCTACATGCAGTGTACAGGATCTTTTAGTATGTATAGAGTTATAACATTTTAGACATACAAGTTGAAATAAGATAGAAACTATCATCTAGAAATACCTGGAATTTCAGAAACGTGGATGCTAAAATGTGAATTTGTGACAGATCTCTTTTAAAAAGATCCTACATTAATTTGAATCAGCCCTGAGTTTATTCTCTCAATATCAACAGAAATAATAACTACTCTAAGTCAGTCTTCTGTAGCCTTAGCTTTCTCCAGAGTGTCTTTCTAATCACAAACATTTAGAAAATGTGAAGCTGATGACTTATGCGCTACCTACTCAGCCTCAGAACCAACAGCATAGCAAAGTAGTCAAATACTGGGTTTTTTTAGGAGATGAATTAAAACCAAAGGTGTCCTTTTATAGCCTAAAAATATTCCCTCTCAGGTGGCTCAAAGGATTCACGAGATGGTATTTGGCACATGCACGTACCGTTTTTGGAAATCCACGTCAAAGCCACCTGGTCTCTGTCTTTGCTTTTCTCTCGATTCTTCTGAGTCAGGATGAGTGCGATCATCGTCAGGGTTTTTCCTAAGCCCATATCATCCGCTAGAAAATAAAAACACAATTAAGGAACAAGTCACTTGGGGGGCTAAGAATTGGGACAACTGTCCCTGCTCTCTTTGCTGCCAGTGTCCGTCCATCTGGTCGCTATTTTTCCCTTCCTCATTGGAGTCTCTATTTTCCTGGATAAAATACTGCTACTGATTTGGAAATCTAGGCCTATAATTTGCATCTTATTCTAGTCTCTACACTACACTACACTATTACCCTATCCAAGACTATGCTGAATGACGCCTATTCTAATACGATGCTGCCTAGACTTTTATCTGTTACCTCCAAAGGCAAAACAAAACTCCAGCAGACACATCCCACCACCTTGGCTTACTGGTGCTACTACCTGACTCCAAATAGTCCTCCATGCCCCAACTTCCTTCATTAAAGAAGGCTGTGACTTAACTGTAGCTTCTTAGGTCCCATCACTGCATGGTTGTGGACCTCACCCAACATCTTCAGACCCTATAAGTACCACTTCCTAATTTTACCAGGCATGGCACGGACACTCAGGCCTCAGGCTGCTACATTTACTCAAAACCACCATTCTGACAGAGCAGAAGACAAATACAGTGTGGGACATGACCCATTCCTGGCACTGCTAATGTGTGAAAAAGTCAACAGGGCAGCCTCTCAGCTGACCTTTCAGATGCCCGCCTGCAAGGGTGGCCCTGGCTGCCTGGAAAGTTAAGTTTAGGCTCTCGCCACGTTACAGCTGCTGCGCAGCTCACGCTGCCTAAACAGTTCGTACAGCCACCATCACTTACGGTGGGTACTGCTTTCTCTCTGGGTGCCTGACATTCCAGGCTAAAGCTACCCATGACTGGTCCCTGATAAATGCCCACAGCCTGTGCCAAGCTTCCCCAGGATTTTGCCCCATGCGCCTTTGCTTTTGCTGATTTTGACTGGTATCCTTCCACTGGATTAACTCACACTCCTACCTAAGCACTGAGACTGACTTTTTTCAGTGCTTATACCAAAGAAGTCACACCACACGGCCAAGGCCAGTTCTCCTGAGAATGTGGACTGCAGCCTGGCATTCCAGAGTTTCCAGGGGACCCTCCAGAATAAACTACCTCCCTCTCAGTCAGTCCCTCATCTCCTGTGCTCCAGCTGTACGCTTTGGGCACGTTGCTTAACGTTTCTCCAGCTGAGTTTCCTCATCTGTAAAATGGAGGGTCACAGTACCTGCCCTATAGAGTGAGGCAAGGACTGAATAAAACATGACACACTTAGCATAATGCCAAGCATTACATCATTCTTGGCTCTTACCATAATACCAAACTTACCCAGAATCCCTCCCTTTGGCTTCTGGCTTTCCCGCCATAGTAACCAGGCTAATGCCTGCTTCTGGTGCAATAACAAAGGGACCTGAAAGAAGTAATAACCACAGGTTAAGGGTAAGTTCCTAACAAGAAGCCAGGTCTTGGCTCCACAGACTCTATACACTTATTTTCCACAACTGATTGCTTTAATATCCCAGGTGTCTTACAAGCTATTCTTTTCACCGATGGTCCCGACTTGTAGTTGTGGTTTATGTCTAATGTTTGGCATTTCCAAAAGAAGGCTCACCTCTCCAGTGAGAGAGAGTCCTAGTTTGTCTGTTTAGGGAAAGCAGTTTAAAAAAAAAAAAAAATTAGCCGAAGAGAGCTTCTACCTCTGAGAAGTGCTCCCCCAGCCCGGGGACTCATGACGCTCATTATCAGTCGCAGTACCAAGCTCCCCTCCGACCTCCACTCCCTCAAACTGCTGCGTTTCCTGTCGATTCTCTCTGCTAAACACTTCCAGTTTCTCTAAGGCATAAAGCAGGCAGGCACTAAGTACTGACCTAGAGTCTCCTTTATTCTGAATAATTTTTCTGAATTCTTTACTCTGAATTCCTTTATTCTGATGTTTCCTTTATTCTGAATCCCTTTGGTACTGTGTACAAAGCTATCAGACAACACAAGGCACACTTTATCTCTGCCTTAGGAACTTTCTCATTGTTTTACATATGTTTTATATGTACTTTCACCCCAACCAGTTCTTTAGGAGTAGATTCTTTGCCACCTTGTGCTACCTACCAAAATTACTAAGTGCATCCTTCCACGCTGTAAGAATTTATAAGGTTACAGCTCTGTTTTACAGTAGTTTTCCACCTCACAGATTCAGGCACTGTGTGGGATATAACGTGCTGTGACTTTCCGTGCTCACCTTCAAGCCAGCTGGATCTTCTGCAGCTGCCGCCTCCCCAGGACTCGACTCCAGGGACTGATGCAGCTCATCAATGGCTTCGCTTGTGACTTTCCACACTGCATACAGGGGATCTTGGCTCCTACGGCCTGCATGGAAACAGGGGTTAGCCAGAGACGGCACAAATACAATGGCTCTGCTACAGCTGCGAAGCAGCAATTTATTAATTATCAAGTGACGGATCTTTATTGACTATACAGGCTCACTAGGCCTCAGGGATGTCTCTGTTCTCATTCTCTGTGATATGAAACACATAAACAAAATTATAATATTGGACAAAACAATACAAAGAGTAGTGAAAAAATAAGATAACCATCTTTCTCTTTTCTCTTCCTCCTCCTTCCTTCCCTTCTTTGCTTTTGTATTTTTGCAGTGCTGGAGGAAGAATCCAGGGCTTCACACATGCGAGGCAATTTCTTTACTACTGAGCTACACCCCCAGCCCAACGCCTGGTATTTTTTTTTTTTTTTTTTTTTTGAGACAGGGTCTCGCTTTGTAGTTCAGGCTGGCCCTGAGCTCACTATGTAGCCCAAGCAAGCCTTGAACTCAGCAATCCTCCTGCCTCTGCCTCCTGAGTGCTGGGATTATAGGCCTGAGCCCCCGCACTGTGATATGTGGTACTGATTGCCGGTGGGCATGAGTCACCACACCCAGTATTTTTGTATGTGGTTACCGGAGATCGAACCAGGGAACTTGCACTTGCTAGACAGGTGCCGAAACTACTGAGCTAAATCTCCAGCCCCAACTCCTGGTAGTTTTGATAATTTATTTTCCAGCTTTGAAAAGGTAGCAAAGAAAAAGGCAACACCATCCATACTTTAGGTAGAAACGATCCCTGGGTATAAACAAAAGGCAGCAACCAAAGAGGCCATGGTATAAGTCATCTGTTGAAGTCTGAGTCTGTAGGGAGAGAAGCTCACAATGTACACCTTATGGGCTGACTATCTACTGTACTGAAGTACTGTGTTACCCCTTCATTCTACAAAACTTCCACATCACATATATTTTACCATAATAATTTATCATGATTTAATAGTTCTCTAGGTGTTTGATCACCATTAGATTATAAAATGATATTGGAACATGACATTCTTCTCAAGGGCCGAGTAGCCGAGTCTTCAATGAGACTTTAAAAAGTATGTCTTCTACAGTGACTTTACCTTCAGGTGGCTCCACATTATTTCTTATAACACTTTTTCAGCTTTTTATACCTCCAGCTGATTTCAATCGAGAGAAAACTAGCTTTAGTTTTTCTAGTTCTGGCCAAGTGAGCCGAACTCCTATCCCCAAACTGGCAAACCTGCTTCTTCAGATGACACAATTAACCTACGTAGGATCTTCTTTCTGCAGTTATTTCTGAATTCAAAGCTGTCTGCAAAGTTTGCGACAGACATGCTTAGTTATCTAGTTACTGAGCTCCTGGTTCCCACTTATGTCACTATCCTTCTCTGCCTTAGTGAGTCTCATTCCCAAGTACTGACAAGGGAGCTCTCCAAGTCAGCCACTGGTCTAAAGGATGAGTGCACCGTGCACAAGACAGACACAGTCTCCAGGCTCACGGGGACCTTTGTGACACCACGTACGGCTCTACAGAGCAATGTGACCTTTAATTTACGTGTGACTTCCAGTTTTCGAATGGCTTCTTCCTTCTCATGGGTAAAAATATCCCAGCATCTAACTCACAGAGCTAGCTTCTCCTAGGACCAGGCCCTGGGTCCTACCTCTGGAACACGGACTGGGTCTTCTAGCAGTTTCCTGACAGGTTGTGGCTGGTCCTACAGGGCACAGAGGCTGGAGATCGTGATCCAGAAGGGGTCGGGCGGGCAGCACTTGCGGAGGGTCAGAGGCAGCTTCAGGGAAGTTGCTCTGCTTTGACACTAAGGCATTACTCTTCTCATTGGTTCCTGCTTGGAAAACAAGGGAAGAATAGATTGAAGTGGAGAAGAGCAGGCGAAGAAGCTGTCAGTGTGGAGGCAAAGGTGGGAGCGGCCGATTGCCGTTAGTCCAACACGCTAAGGAAGGTTTCCTAGAGAACATGGTATTTTCACAGTACTTCTACAACGGCAATGACAATTTTAATCCACAGAAAACAGGAGACAGTTTTTATAAATTGTAGGTATGAAAAGAAAGGATAGAAGCAGACAATAAAATAGCAAGGTGATTGGATTAGCACATTCTTTATCGCAATGTCTCTTGTTCAACTCAAGAAAGCCCTCGGTCCTGGGGCATGACCCGTTCGTTACCTTGCTCTGGGGAGAGGGCCAGGGCACCAAGCACTTCCTCCAGCTCCTGGATTTGCTTTAGCAGCCGCTCACCCTTATCAGGAAGAGCCTGGACGTTCACTGAGGCCAGTGTACTCTGAAAAACAGATCCCACCACACGGATGGTTCCTCTCCAGCCATTTAGAGGGTAATTTCAGACTGAACAGCCTAACGTGACAAAATTCTAGGATTATACATTTTTAACTATGTGTGTAAAAACTGGGACCCCTTTTTTTTTTAACCCAGCTGGTTTACAAACCCTGATAATATAAACAGAGGAAAAGTCAGAAACTTAAACATCCACCCTCCATAATCATAAAACCTTCCCATGGTTGTGTGTCAAGCTTTTGTGGAGGGGTCTCCTAGCTGCCCACGCAAGTGATCCTCTGCCCTTAGAAACAAAGCCCAGTCATGCGGTACCTTCTTTTGTCTGAGCTGAGTGGTGAGGTACAAGTGCTGGGCTGCTAAGTCGGAGGGTTCTACCTTCCTGGAAACACCTGTGGGTGTTGGTGTTTTTCTCTGCACCCTTTGATCAGGGAGGTGAAGATTCTCCTTGGTTTCTCTGTCCATTGTGGAGTCAAAGAGTAGCGGGCTTCCTGGCCCACCAGAAGCAAAAGCGGCACCATCTTCTTCACCATCATCACTGCTGGAGGAAGCCTCTTCTGGAGACAGCCCCGGAGCCCCCAGGCCTTTTCGAGCAGGCCTAGCGGCCTGCGCCGGGGCCTGGCTGTGCTCCCCGGGCAGTGGCCTCTTCTGGACGGTCTGTGGAATCGAGCCGTCCTTTGCCTCTGACTCTTTAGCGCTGCAGTCCTTGCGGTGAGCGTCGCTGTCGCTGAGGTCTCCCTCTTTCTGAGGCTGGGTTACTGGGTTCTGAGTGCCAACAGTCCGAGGCAAAAGCTGGATTTCCTTTTCTCTCCTAGGGTCTGATTTGCTCTGGACACCCTGACTTTCACCATCTGACGTGTCCTGACGAGACACGGGTGCCCCTCTCAGCTCGCTTCCATGGCACTGTTCAGAGGCAGCTGCTTCAGCCTCTTCCTCGCTGTGCTGCAGCTCTGTTCTTCCCTCTCGCTCGTTCTCCCGAATGCCAGACTCCTTTGCTTTTGTCACCAGGCGTGACGAGGGGCCTTTCTCCCCCCGGCAGTGGGATTCAGGCTGCTGTGCCTTCTTTAGATCCAAGAGCTGGCCCCCCTTTTCCCTTGCTCTCCTCGCAGCGGGCCTTTCCCCCTCTTCCCTTTGGATGGAATGTTTCCAACGAGCTGGTTCTTGATTCTTGTCAAGCACCTTGAATGGGTTTCTTGGCTGGCTGGAAGGGTGTGGACATGGCTTCCCGGCATGAGACTTACTGGTGACAGAATGTTCTTTAGAATTGGGATCCTAGAGACAATGAAAATGATTAACTGTAAGATAAAATAATGCACCCTATATATTAAGACTACCCTTTTTTCAGAGAGAACAGAAACACAATATGAACAGCTTACTATTTCTAATCATTTCTGGTTTCATTTGTCTAAAAAAGAATAGGTATCAAGCTCACAAAGATTTGGCTTCTTAACTTTCAATGCTTGTTCCCTTCTCTGTCTGTGATCAAACTTTTCTAAACCTGGAGGGAAAACAGAGACTAAACCAAAGTGTTTTGCACAATCCAATAATACTTTTTAGGAAAATCATTCTTTCAAGATGAACTTGTTCCCGAACCTAAACGCTGTCTTCCTATGCTTACGTTGATTTTTGGCTTTAGGAAAGTTTCACTGGAGGAATACAGAACCAAAGTCATATCTCTGCCAAGGCAAGTATCATCACTTCCTCATGCCTAGCTTCCTCTGTAACCAGTATCTGTAGAGCTTGTCTTTGTTTTTACATTCTAGGTGTTTTAAAAGTTATATTCAGCTTATTCCAGTATCAAGTAGATATAAAAAGATGAAGCTAGTCAAGAATGTCTAATTTTTTTCCTAGGTAGGAGAGTACCAAATACATTTGATATCTTGAAAAATATTTGAAGGAGTGAAACAGGAGACACAAAATCCTGAATAAAACAAATGGTCCTTTGAATTAACAGAGTTTACCTTGCTTAAAAAAACCTCTTTCAGGGCCGGAGGGTTGGCTCAGTGGTTCCGGCGCCTGCCTTGCAAGCGCAAGGACCTGAGTTCGATCCCCGGTAACCACATATAATGCTGGGTGTGGAGACACGCCCACCAACAATCAACACCGCATACCACAATGCCGGACATGGTGGCTCACGCCTGTCATCCCAGCACTCGGGAGGCAGAGACAGGAGGATTGCTGAGTTCGTGGCAGCCTGCCTGGGCACCATAGTGAGCTCAGGGCCAGCCTGAACTACAAGGCGAGACTCTGTCTCCAAAAAAAAAAAAACTTCTTTCAGATGCAATTTGATGAAGACCAACTAGTTTACACGGACTGCAGTGTCTTTCCAGTCGATGTTGTAATAAACACAGTTTAACACAGATTCAGAAACAGATGAGTAATTCCTACCTGCCATGGGACACTTCCACACCACTGCTTCCCCTCTGCTTTACTTCTAGTGCAGCGGAAGAACAAC
>PVIC010045996.1:0-14407 GCA_004025085.1 Thryonomys swinderianus
TCTTTCTTTCTTTCTTTCTTTCTTTCTTTCTTTCTTTCTTTCTTTCTTTCTTTCTTTCTTTCTTCTTTCTTTTTGGAGACAGGGTCTTGCTTTGTAGTTCAGGCTGGCCCTGAGCTCACTGTGTAGCCCAGGCAAGCCTCGAGCTCAGCAATCCTCCTGTCTCTGCCTCCCAAGTGCTGAGATTACAGGTGTGAGCCACCACACCTAGCTGACATATGTTTTTCTTATACTGTACAATCCACAGTTGAGAATTCAAGGTTTGGACTGGCCATTGGGACAGTGACAGAGGACCTGTCAGTAGTGGAAAACAGAAGCATAGTCAAAACTCACTCAGACAGAAAATTAAGAAGGAAGTGTTGAATTAGTGAAACTTTGTGATGAGTTTTCATTAAGTTTTAAATGAAATGTTATCTAGCAGTGTTCAAGTAGTCATACTTAAAAAGCCATGTATCGAAAGAGTATTTGATATTAAATAATGAAAACTAATGCTGAGCACCTCTTAAGTAGCAGCAATGGCAACATTTTAATTATCACACCACCATATGAGAAGTACTATTTTTACCCAATTTTTGAAGACTCGCCAAAGAGCAAACAAGTCATAAGTAGCAGAACTGAAATTTAAGCCTGCATGATTACCTTCAGAGTCCACTATTTAATCACAAAACTATACTGTTACTTGATAATTTTTAAAGAAACAATGTTTCCAAATTAACTTCTAGGAAAAAAGAAATCCCAAGTAAGTGGTTTATAAATAATTGTGGGTGTCTGAAGAGGCTGTAGTGGGCATTCTGGTTAAAAGCAGTCACAGGAGCAATGGTATCTGAAGGAGGTTCTGCCAAGGGAAACTTTTAATTGTATTCACAAAATTGTGAAATTGAGAATTATGAGCCAAATACTTTATATACAACCAGATGCTGGATTTACATTTTATTTACTTTTTAAGTAGGAGGAAACCTTCAGGCACTTATTCATAACTGACAAAACCTGTGTGAAATATGAGGAAATCATATGCTTATGTATCTCACTGTATCCCATAAATATATACAATTATTATTTGCCAATAAAAAAGAAAATAAAACTTAAAAATCCTCAATAAAAATTTTGGAATAAAAGTATAAAGAGCGAAGTAATACCAGTGACCTGAGGTTGGTCGACACATGGATCAAATAATGAAATCTGGTTTCAAGCCAGCATATGTCCTGCGAGGGGACTTTACATCCAGAAGAGGTGCACAGTCTGACTGCCCTGCTCCAATGGCCCAGCTCCGTCCTGCAGGCAGAGCAGCCTTGAAAGGTGGAAATGATGATTAAAACCCTCTGGTGGTTTCTCGCACGCCTGACCCAACTCTGTCTTCCCACCTGGGCACCTTCTCCCTCTGTCACTGCACTATGACTCTGTTGGCCTTTGATCTCCTGGAAAACGTACTTGGAGGGTCTGACTTCTGGTTTCCTTTGCCCTCAAGTCTCCACCTAACTGGCTCCTTTTTCTCATCTGGGTCTCAGCATTTTCTCTCTTTGAAGAAAATTTTGGGTCTCTCATTTTCTCTCTTTGAAGAGGTTCTCTGACTCTGTTTTTTTTCCAAATTTGTCATCTCTAGTCCTTGTCTATCATTTCACTCTTTTTCTTGTATTGTACCAGTTACAATCTGTATTATCGTGTTCGTGTTAATTTTCTTCTTTACGTTTGTTACCCCTATATCAGTGATTCACCCCCTTATCATTATTATTATGGGATGAGTGACCCCGCAAATTTAATTACTCCTGAGTTTGTTGGCTGCCAGTTTGGTCTCAGCTCAGCTAAGCAGTTCTTGGCTGATGGGGCCGGGCTGCTCATGCGAATGTGTTGGCTGATGGGCCAGCTGTGGCTGGCTGCTTTCCAGTGGCCTTCACGGGAAGGCTGGAGCTTTCTGCACACATTCCTTCATCCTCTAGCAGAGTAGCCTGGGCTTAGTCACATGGCAGTTTTTGTGTTCCAAGAGCTTGAGAGTGGTGGTTTGGAGGCTTCTTGAGCACTAAGCTAGGTACTGTGCAGTGTCACTTCTGTTGCATTCCATTGGTCCAGCAGGTCACAAGGCCAGCCCGGACAGAGGGGGTGCAGAAATCAACTGTACTTTGTGAGAGGAGCTGCAAAGTCTTGGTGGCCATTAGTGCATCTAGCATACCCACATTGGATCGGAACTGCATGAAGCAGGGCCAAGGTTGGTGTTTGGAAACTCCTTCTCCAAAATCCAGGATTCTGCTGCATTCTGGTCAATCCTATATTCAGTCTTCACTTTGGTTTAAGTTATTCAAGATGTGGCAATTCTGCCTTTCACATTAACCCACTCTGGAATGCAACCACCAACTGAGAAACTGTCGCTTTAGAGAAAAATTACCCAAGATGGAATGGCGGGAGGGGAGGGGGTAATATGAGAAACTTCAAATTAAAGAGTGAGGCCGAAAATCTGTCAAGTTCTGTAAGATAAAAATCTTCACGAAAGGGCACATCTGCCAAGACTGCATTTTCACAGGCAATCTTGACTCTAAATGAGGTCAACTCTAAGCTAGTATCCTTCTTCCCAGCCAGGCCTGGGGAGAGAACGGCGGGATTTGGACAAGAACTAAATTAGATCCCAAAGAGCTGGGGCTCTGTGTCCTATCTAAAAAAATGAAAACACTCTTAAGCTACCTAGAGACACTGGCGAGGGTAACCTTGTCTCTGTTGTGGACTGGGAATTAGGCTACATGCAATCTCTCCCCTCCTCTTAACTGAATGGTTTTAAAGTTCTACTCCCTTGAAATGTATTTCATATTCGAGAAATAAGGAATCAAGCAAGTTAGCCCTTCACGAGCATTTAGAGTTGGCCTGCTGTATTTGCAGTACTGGGCTGAGTAGCTAGGGGGCATCAAAAAAGTGGGAGTTTCTGCTTCAGAGAACTTCCAAGAGACACAAAGCACCCCGCCCCCCGCCGAGGTGCTGATAGTGAGTGCTGTCTGCTGGCAGCGATTCCCCACAGCTGTGGCAAAGAATCTTTCTTTGAGAGAGGATTTAGGGGTGCTGCCTTTACTAAGCAGGTCAAATGTGCAGACATTGTGGTCGCTGCTTTGTGTTACTGTGCAGTGGGACCCTTGGGGCAAACCTCTCCTGAGGTGTGTACTGTGAATGTCACTGTTTTATCAATGGAAACCAAAGCCTGAAGTTACAGGACTAATTGGTGGCCACGGTAGCATTTCAACTCATACTTATCTACCTCTGAGTTAGAACTTTATCATGGTATAAGATCATTAAAATAAGCAGTCAGCCCCATTGTATTCTTACAATGTTTCAGACTATGACCACATTATTTTATCTATTCTCCACCATAACCTTGAGAGGTATTTACAATTTTTATGTCAGTGTCACATAGGGGGAATCTGAGGCATGGGGAGGTTATATCCTTGTGCAAGGTATCAAAGTGGGTTACAGTGGCCCTGGATTTCCTAAAAGTTCAGGAGCTGATAGTGACCCTCGTCTGTTTTCTCATTCTTTGCTCTGGTTTAGTGCTGGGAGAGCTTCCATGGCCCCATTCAACCAGAAGAACACCCGAGACTCATTCAAATGGGAACCATGGCTATTTCCAAAAATCCTCCCCACTGACCTTGACCCCCTTCGTAGTGGGCCTGTCATGAATTCCATTCCTCTCACTGCCCTAAATCCCCTCCCTGCTAGAATCCTGACAAGACTTTTCTGACTCTTTCTTTATCAGAGGACAGCGGTGCAGAAGCCCTTTCGTTTGCTCTGCCCATCAGGATCTCCCCTCTCGAGCTGGCTGTGGGGCCCAGGGAGCACAGCCAAGGGTAAGCCTTCTGTAGCAGCTTCCGAGGAAGGAGATTCTAAGCAGCCGACACAGAGGAATGTGCCCCAAATCCAGCAGCCTTCTGTCGGTTTTATGTCAGACAAATTAAAGCTGACTGTAGAAGAAGGAGCCAGAGAAGCCCGCCCTTTGCACCCAGCCCTAACCGAGGAGATTGTAGTCAGAGGCCCCAGAAATCACTGCAATGAACACACTTGCTGTCTGAGACTCGGGCAGTTCAGTGGCAGACAGGTTGTATCATTCTTTGGTGACAAAGCCAGATCTAGAGCACCCATACCTAAATCACTGTTCTTTCTAACCACAATATAGTGGACTTTCAGCCTTCAGTCTTTTGGGGAGCATCTTCACAGCTTTTGGCTATATCCATGGATCTCTGTGCCATTCATTGCTTAAAATTTTCTTGTAATTGACTGAAACAAACTTCATTGAAAAGAGATGCTTCAGAAATCACTGTTTTTTCCTGGCTCTATGTTCTTTTCCTACTCAACCCATAAAATGTAAGACTGTATTATTTGGCGCTGCCCTGGCAATGTGCCTTCCATCTTTTTTGGAAACAAAGCTTTAAGGAAAACTCATGGTGGAGTAGAAGAAAGTCTGAGTTCAGCTTTCTCCTTTGCTGCTGGTCATGGGTAAGTCCACTCAGCTTTCTGAGCTTCAGTTTTCTCAGCTGTGAAATGAGAATGATTACAATTCCTCATCCTGCCTTCCTTCTAGGGTTGTCATGAGACCCAGTGTGGGAGTATACTGGAAAGAGCTTTCTTCATTCAACCAAACCAGCCCAATAGATGTTTTCATTATTACCCCTCTTAGGAGCTTTGTTATTTCCCCATCAATAGCAGAAATATTTATGCATTTTCTCATTCTCCAAGAGACATGGCAGTCTCCTGGTGCTGGTCCTATCCCTTTCCCAACAATGTCTCTGAGCAAATCCCTTATATTTACATGCTTATCTCTTCTGCAGGGTTCTATTCTGCACTTCACATAGCTTGGTGAATAGATCTTCCCAAACACAGTGTAAATCTGCAATGTTAGAGAGAAGCTGAAAAATCGGATTGGAATTTCTGGTTGGAAAGTGAAAGGAAGGTCCCTGCTCAGTGCTCAGGGTGAGGGAAACAGTGAATGATGCCTTTGCCAGTTTGTATACCTTGCTTCCTACCAGAGATAACTCATTTTCTAGCTTTTTACTTCTCTATCTCTACATTTTAAAATATTCAGGATAGAACTTGTTTGAATGTTTGGATTCAATGGTTGATAACAGGGAGGTGTGTATGTGTCTGTGTTTACCATTCATAGTACTTATGTGTCAGATGCTATTTTAGATCTTTACAAGTAATGACTCATTTAATTCTCATCAACCTAGGAAGCAGGGACTATTAGTAGCCTCGTTTTGTAGATGAAGAAGTTTATGCACAGAGTACTTAACTGGCCTGCTCAAGGGTACCCAGCTAGTACTGGGCAGATCTAGTATTTGAACCCCAAGAACTTGGCTCCAGATTCTCTGCTCTTAACTACTCTACTATGTTATGAAATACAAACATATTGGATGCCCAAGTACCACTAACTTTCCAGGCCCATTGTCAAAGGTTCCTGCTGCCCAAGGCCTCCTCGGAGTTCATACAAAGGGCACCTCTTACCTCCAGTTGTACTTTCTCCGCATCCCTCTAAAGGTACACACGACCTCCCAGCTTGTACCAGATGATGGTTATATGTCTATTTTCTTCAGGGTGGATATGCATTCCTTAATAATCATTAGTACTCTTCACCAAGTTTTTTTGACTCTGTACTTCTAGGCATACAGTAGACTTGCATTTCCTTGACCCCTTGTTGTAGGGGTGCCTAACTTGTCCTGGTCAATGATTTGTGAGTAGAATGCATGTAGCTACTCTGGACCTGATAATTGAACCTTCTGTGATAATTCTCTAAAATTGTTTGCTATGGCACAGCCACGGGCTATATTCAAGATGGTGACTGGTCCGTCTGTTTGGGTCCATAAGAAACTGTGATTGGCAGTGTACTGTCAATCCATGATGTACATGTACTGGGAGTAACATTTACACTTTTTTATTGTGAGACATATTTTTATTGTTGCGATACCGAGGTTATTTGTTACTATGGCAAAACCAATGAGGCTTAAGTGGTTCCCAATTTAGTTATCAGTGCACGATGTGTGAGATGGGCAACATAGATGCACCTTGAGGCCATACTCATGAGTGAAATAAATAGGACACAGGTGTGTAAATACCATATCATTTCTTTAGTGTGAGAAACTGAAGGTGCAAATGAGGTCCAGAATTTGTGATAGGTATTGTGAAATGGGAAAAAAATGTTCAAAGGGAAAAGGGAAACTGAGAGGAGGCAGGGGAAAGCAAAGAAGAGAAAGAAAAGCTTTGATGATGAAAAGGAAAAAATGATAACAAAGCTTATGTAAATAGGGAGTAGGGATGGTAGGGAGGGCAGGGGAAAGAGGAAAATTAAGAATCAAGATACATCATGTACAGGTACAAATTCTGAACAATGATGTGATCATAATGTATATATATAAAATGTACCCATAAACTCAATAAAGGAAAAAATTATAGAGATGAGCAATATTTAGGAACTGAAGAGTTTTGATTGTGAAAGGGTAAAACTTTAGACAGGGATAGATTTGATCATAAAATACATACAGAAAAGACACTCAGACTGAAAAGGGAAAATTATTTCTATTTATAGAAGACATAATTATATAGAAAATCCCAAAGATCTAAAAGAAAGCTCTGAGAACTGATAAGTAAGTTTAAACATTTTCCAGGCACAAGATAAATATAGAGTCCACCCAAAAAATGTATACATACTTCAGCAGTTTGCCATACACATAAATATCTGGGAGCTAATGGCTACTTCTCTGAGCACCTCCTATAATTGTAGAGGCAGAAGATAACTTGTATTAATCTCCTGAATCTCAATACATTGTATTCATGCAAGTTTTTCTTTTCCTGATGTGTACATTTTTGGTGGACTCTGTACATAAAAATTCACTGTGTTTTTACAAGTACAGACCAGTAATAACCAACTGGAATTCAAATTTGCAACTTATAGTGTTTAAAAAAACACTCACAAAACTGAAACACTGAGTATAAATCTAATAAAGTGTATGTAGGAATCTTTATGCTGAAAGCTACAATACACTGAAGGGATTAACCAAGAGAGATCTGAATAAATGGAGAGGCATACCATGTTCATCCAACAGAAACTTAAAGTTGTTTCTATGTCAGCTCTCTGCAGATTGGTCCACAGTTTCAGTAGAGTCTTAATAACAATCTCAGAGGGACTAGATTACCCAAAGTAATTTTAAAAAAGAACAAAATTAGAGAACTCAAACTATTTAATTTCAAGACTTGTCATAAAGCCTCATCAATCAAGATTATTGTGGTATTCGCAATGCCGGACGTGGTGGCTCATGCCTGTAATCCCAGCACTCGGGAGGCAGAGACAGGAGGATTGCTGAGTTCGCAGCGGCTTGCCTGGGCTCCATAGTGAGCTCAGGGCCAGCCTGAACTACAAAGCGAGACCCTGTCTCAAAAAGCAAAAAAAAAAAAAAAAAAAAAAAAAAAAAGATTATTGTGGTATTAGTGAAAGACTAGAAATAAGCTCAGCATGGCATACACACCTAGAATTCCAACACCTAGAATTTCAACCTGAAGTTGAAGTAGGAGGATCACAAATTTGAGCTCAGCTTGAGTAATTTACAGACACCCTGTCTCAAAATGAAACTAAAAAAGAGCTGGGTATGTAAATCAGTGCAATGGCCCTGGGTTCAACTCCAGTGCTTAAAAAACAAAACAAAACAAAACAAAATTAGAAGCATAGATCAATGAAATAGAATCCAGAAGTTACCTACTCAAATGCAGCGAAACCATTTGCAGAAAAGTTATGAAAACTATACAACAGAGAAAGGATAGTCTGTTCAATAAGTGGTGCTAGAACAGTTGGATACCCATATGCCAAAGAAGAACCCATCTTCACAACTTATACAAAAATTAACTCAAAAGGGATCATAGGCACCATAAAGTATAAAGTTATAAGGCTTCTAGGAAAACATAGGAGTGACTCAGAGTTAGACACGATGCAAAAAGAATGACCCATTAAAGAAAAATCGATGAATTAAACTTTATTAAAATTAAAAGCTTCTGCTCTTCAAAAGATGTTGAGATTTATGTAATCAATAATTCTCCCAAGGGAGAAATGGCTAGGTGTGTAGTATCATAATGAATTCACATTATTTGCAGGAAAATGGATGGATCTTGAGCCCATAATATTGAAAGAAATGTCAGACATGGAATAATGTATATCCTATGCTTTTTCTTATATGAGAAACCCAAAAACAAGTAAATCAAATTGTAAAATAAAGAAGAGATAGATAGTAGGAAATGGAATTTTGAGAGATGGGGAAGGAGATCAAGGGTAAGGATGAAGGGAAAGGGGAAAGCAAAAAGAAAGGGATTAAAAATGATCAAGGTGGGCCAGAGATTTAGCTCAGTGGTTCTGGCTCCTGCCTCGCAAGCACAAGGTCCTGAGTTTGGTCCCGGTAACCACAGACAATGCTGGGTGTGGAGACTCATGCCCACCAGCCATCAGTACCACATACCACAGTGGCAGGTGTAGTGGCTCACGCCTGTAATCCCAGCACTCGGGAGGCAGAGACAGGAGGACTGCTGAGTTCGAGGCTTGCCTGGGCTCCATAGTGAGCTCAGGGCCAGCCTGAACTACAAAGTGAGACCCTGTCTCAAAAAAAAAAAAGTAAAAAAAAGATCACGGTACAATATATTATTCCCAATTTCCCAAAATGAATGTAAATATTATGTATCACAAACATATATCAAACAACTAATAAACAGTAAAAAATAAATGAAGACTAAGGCAAGAGTCATTCCATTTGATTATTTATGAAGAGTAGATAATAGTTTTATTGGTATGGGCTTACATGGCCTTTTTGGAAAACCTCTTACCCATGTTCCACTTAATTTATTACTGAAAAGTATGATATAAATTTATGTGCCTTGTGAGCTTACCCTGTATTTGTAAAATGTTTTGAAATGCTTATAAGAAAATATGAACTAGCTATAGAGATATGAATTATTATGTGAATTATAACCACAAAAGATCTTAACCATCAGAACATTTGGTCATTCTTCATATGTAAAAAATGAAAATATTTAAATAAATTAAAGATCATAGAGAAAGGAAGAGAGAGAGAGGAGAGAGAAAGACTAAGAGAAAGACGAATCACAGACTAGAAGAAAATTACACTTTTGACAAAGAGCTGGTATCCAGACCAAAGAACTCTCCAAATTCAGTAAAAAAGAAATAGACATTCTAGTAAAAAATGGGCAAAAGATTTGTACAGCTAAATCAGCAGAGAAAATAAATGGATGGTAAGTAAGAACATAAAAGATGCTCATCAGCTTTAGAAAGTATGACAGCTTTTATAGAGTGCAAAATTTCTATAGGAAACTTGGTGTGGGAATGTGATAAGGGGAAGGAATAAATATGATACAGAAAGAAAATAAAAGAGTATGTATAAAGGGGGGAGGAGGTGTTGGTGGGTAGGGATATGGGTAAAAATGAGAATTAACTTGTGTCATATACTGGTACAAATTCCCCAAAGTTATACATGATTTTGAGATGTATATAAATTGTACCAATAAATAATTCAATTTATTAAAAAAAGATGCTCATCAACATTAATTGTTAGGAAAATAAAGTTAAAAACACAATGAGATACCACTTTACACTTATGAAAATGGCTAAACATTTTAAAAAGCACTAAGCCAAAATGTGGGCAAGGATGTACAATGATTAGGACTCTCATATACTGTTAATGGGAATGTACATTTTGGAAAACTTATGGTGTTTTAGAGTTAAACCTATGCTTAGCAATACCACTTATGAGTATCTTCCCAGGAAATGTAGGAATATTTTCATATAAACATCTACCCATGAATGGTTATAACAGCTTTATTCATAATTGCCAAAACCTAGAAATAACCCAAATGTCTTTTAATTGGTGAGTGGTTGAACAAATTTCTATATCTATAGCAGGGAAGACTACTGAGCAATTAAAAATAAGTGAAATATTTGTACATATAACGACATGGATGATTTTCAAAGGCTTCATGAGTTATCAAGAGGATAAATCCAGACCCTGAAGACCTCATATTGTATGATTCAATTTATGGGACACTGTGGGAAAGGTAAAGCCATAGGGATAGAGAACAAATGAGTCATTTCAAGTATTGAGGTTGAGACAAGGATTTGTTTACAAAGGGTCATCCCAAGGGAAATTTTAGGGGTAGTAGAATGGTTCTGTGTCTTGATTGTGGTGGTCACTATATAATGATATGTATTCATGCAATTGTATGAGATTGTCTACTATGAAGTCCAAAAACTTACTGTGTGCAAAATAGAAACAATAAATGCATAAATTATGTGAACTTTATACACCCACCAATTTTTCTTAAATCTCTCTCATTTTGAGTATTTATATTCCTCTGGAATTGGTGCCTGTCATCAGAGGTAGATCTATGTGTATGTGTGCACGTGTATGCATGTGTGTGTCCTGAACTCAAGTTTCCAAGGGAATGGATATCATCCACGCTCAAATGATTCCTTCATCTCTACTCCAGCATGAGTCACCCTTTCACTAGTAGCAGGCAGGAAAAGTCTCCAGAGGCATTTTAGCCCACAGTGTTTATCCTGTCTAGACTGCAGTCCTAGTTTCTCATCTGGCTTATGCCTATGACTGTATCAGCCTGGCACCTCCATGTAGTCATGGGGTGAAGCCATCCAGTGGCTCTGTCACATGTGCTTGTGTCCACGGATCCACAGATGAGGAGGACAGAAAAAAGAAAAGGTGGCTCTATCCAGAGGTCAATGGGGGAGCAATTCTCTGTTTTTAAAAATTAAGAACTCTGCCGGGCGTGGTGGCTCATGCCTGTAATCCCAGCACTTGGGAGGCAGAGGCAGGAGGATTGCTGAGTTCAAGGCTTGCCTGGGCTATATAGTGAGCTCAGAGCCAGCCTGAACTACAAAGTGAGACCCTGTCTCAAAAAAAATTAAGAATTCTGGCATGCTGTCTAATAATAAAGGGTGTGAAATGTATGAATCCTAAGTGTTTTGCTGGATAGATGTAACCACTACCCTGATCATGACCATAAACTGATTTTGCTTGTTTTTGAGTTTCATGTAAATTGTATCATGTGGTATATACTTTGTTGAATTTTCATTTTTAGTATAATGTCTGTAGAATTCATCTATGTTGTGTGTATCAGATTTTTGGTGTGTAATATCCCATTACATGAATATTCAATAATTCATTTAGCTACTATCCCATGAATGGCATTGCATTTTTACAGTTTTTGTCTACTAGAAATAAAGCTATGAACACCTTTCTTTCCATCTTTTGGTAGAGATGGGCATTCATTTCCCTTGAGTTTATCCGTAGGAGTGAGATTTCTGGGTTAAAGAAAATGTGTATGTTTAACTTTTTTTTTTGCTTTTTGAGACAGGGTCTCGCTTTGTAGTTCAGGCTGGCCCTGAGCTCACTATGGTGCCCAGGCAAGCCACCGCGAACTCAGCAATCCTCCTGTCTCTGCCTCCCGAGTGCAGGGATTACAGGCGTGATCCACTATGCCTGGCATTGTGGTATGCGGTGTTGATTGTTGGTGGGCGTGTCTCCACGCCCAGCATTCTATGTGGTTACCGGGATCGAACTCAGGACCTTGCGCTTGCAGGCAGGCGCTGAAACCACTGAACTAACCCTCCGGCCCTGTAGGCTTAACTTTTATATACATTTCCAAAGAGTTTTCTAAAGTAATTGTATCATTTTGTTCTCCTACAAGCAATGTATGACAGTTTCTGTTATACAGTGCAGCTTGTTAGCCTTTGGGATTGTCGATGTTTTTAGTTTTAAGGATTGTGGTAGGTGCATGGTTACATTTTATCGTGGTTTAAGTTTCCCCCTTAAAATTGTACATGTGCCTCCTTGCTATTGCCTCAAGTGGGAGGAGGTGTGGAGAGGAGTGGTGTTTATAGGATCTGGGCTGGTAGGAAAAGTACTTTCATTCAGAGAGGGCTTAGTTTCAAAGCAGGTAGCACCCAGGTGCCAGTTTTTCTGAGGGTTGTCCCACAAAGGGCTGGCTCATTTTTGATGGGAACAGTCATTTCTCTCAGTGTCTCTGCTTGAGATTGGACAGGCAGAATATGTCCCTTTCCTGGGTGGATGGGCTACTCTGAAGCTTTTTCTGGGACTATATGAGCTAGTATGGAATTTTCAGTCATTTTTTTTCAGAGTGACAATGTATCCCTTTTTCTGTCACTCCCCGGATACATTTGTCAGGTGGATTAGAAAGCAGAAAAGCACACAAGAAGTAACTGGGTGTTTATATCTACCTGGCATTTTAATGGACATTCCCTCAGGTCTGTTCTGCTTTTTGGTGAGAAAATAATGGAGAAACCTAGGGCTGCACCTGCATGCCTTGGTGCTCTCATTCTCAGCTCATACTGAGCAGCCCTAGACCAATGATCCTGACAGCCCAAGGGCAAACCATCAAGTAAACCACCTACCAGCACCCATTGGGCTGGGACTTGAACATCTGGATATGAATTTTGATTTGTGCCACTTGACAATTGTGTGATGCTGCCATGTAAATTGGTGCCATAAAGCCTTACTTTCTTCATTTATAAATTGCAGATATTAATATTTATCTCACAAAGACTTTTATGGTAAAGATTATTTAAGACAGCAGATATGAGAGGTCCTAGCTTATGTGGTACATACTATAAATGTTACTGATCTACTGATCTGATAGACAAACAGTGGAAACTGCTCAGATGTGCTTCAACAGGTGAGTGAGTAAACTACTGAATGAGAAGGAAGGAAGCATCAATACAATATACATAACTCAGATGAATTTGCAGAGAATTATTCCTAATAAAAAAATCCATTGTACATAGCTACATATTGTATGATTGTATTTATATAAACATTTTTGTAATGAAAAATTTTAGTATATGTGCTGCTGAAGCGAGCACATAATGAAAAATTTTAGAACTGGAGGGTGGATTACTGTTTGCCAGGGTTAGGGATGGAACTTGGGCAGTATAAAGGTAAGTGTGATTATAGAAAAGTAATCTGAAGGGATTTTTATGGTGAAGAAAGTATTTGGAATCGCGATGGAAGTGGTGGATACAGAAATCTGTGATAATATTACTTAGAAATAAACATACATGAGCACAAATAAAGCTGGTGAAATCTTATTAAGGTCTAAAATTTGTTAATATCTTTGTTGTGCTATTGCACTATGGTTTTTTAAAATGTTAACGTTAGAAGAAAGTAGATAAGGGGTACATGAGCTCTCATATTTTATAATTTCATATAAATCTACAATTGCCTAAAAATTCAATAAAATATTAATATTCTCTTTAAGTATAACATGCCTTGGATTATAAGAAACACTGTTTAATAGCAAGTTTAGTGTAATAATTTAAGACAAAGAAATGCAGTACCTTAATAAATCTATTTACAGATTTCAGGAAAAATTGCGACAAGATTATTAAAATGTGAGTATGACTTTAGTTTAGCACACAGTGAAAGAGATAGGTCTAGCTTTAGATTTTGGCAGGTTAAAGCCCAGTTTTTCCAGCACCATTTGTTAAAGAGGCTGTCTTTCCTCCATTGAGGATGTTTGGCTCTTTTGTCAAAAATAAGGTGGCTTAGTGTATGTGCAGTTGTTTCTGGATCTTCTAATCTATTCCACTGGTCCTTGGGTCTGTTACTTTGTCAGTATCATGCAGTTTTTATCACAGTGGCTTTATAGTACAGTTTTAAGTTGGGGATTGTAATAACCCCTGCCATGTCAGTGTTGCTTAGAATTGCTTTTGCTATTCTAGGTCTCTTGTGGTTCCAGATGAATTTTTGGATTATTTTCTCTAGGTCTGTGAACTGTGGTGTCGGAATTTCAATTGGAATTTCATTGAATCTGTATAGTAGTTGTGAGAGTATACCCATTTTGACGATGTTGGTTCTCCCTACCTAGGAACAAGGGATGTCTTTCCACTTTCTGACATCCTTTTTTATCTCCTTTTTCAGAGTCCTGTAGTTTTCAGAGTAGAGGTCTTTCACCTCTTATTTATTTATTTATTTATTTATTTATTTATTTATTTATTTATTTATTTATTTATTTATTTATTTTTGGTGGTACCAAGGATCAAACTCGGGCCCTTGTGCTTCCAGGGTAGGTGCGGTACCACTTGAGCTAAATCCCCGGCCCTTCACCTCTTTTTAAAGATAGATTCCTAGATATTTCATTTTTCTGGGTGCTGTTGTGAAACGGATTGCCTCCTCAATTTCTCTTTCAGCGAGTCTGTTGTTTTTGTAGACAAAGGCTGTTGATTTTTAAAAATTGAATTCTTTATTGGTACAATTTATATACATCTCACAATCACACATAACATTGGGGAATTTGTACCAATATATGACACAATCAATTCTCATTTTTACCCATATCCCCACCCACCCACACCTCCCCACCCCCT